>JAKTQM010000242.1:450-15045 GCA_030558825.1 Blastobotrys niveus
TATAATAAATGGATAACGTGGGGTATACGTGCAGGAATAGATACTACATTGTGGGCGTAGCTGGTGGTTCATATTCATGTGGTATGTCATACATTATCTAAACCCAAGTAAATATGGCCAAATTATAAACAGAGCTTGATTGGAGCAACTATCAACTGTTCTTGCCATCAACAACGGTTCAAATTTGCCTTTTCTGGAGGTTTTGCGCCGCACGGTTTGCGGCTCTCGTCAAATCTTATCGAACCTGCCCAATCGACACATTGTGAGGATTCGGATTGCCGAAACCTCAAGATGAGCCGCGCGAGGCGCGAATGATCTAGAAGCTTCGGAACGCCACACGAAGTAAGGCGTCGAAGGTTGTCGAATGTTGTCGGATGAAGGTTGCCGACATCGATGGAAGATTCTCGAAGGTTTAAGAAAAGTATATAAAGGGTACGATTGTCCATACTTTGATGTAGAAGTCGGGGCTCGTCCCCAAAGGAAATAAAGGTTACTGGATTAAGGAGTCTCATGCGAGAGATATTCTTGATTTGGTAGTTAAGAGATTCTTATCAAATAGAAACTCTTACACACATTCATCGAAGCGGTCTTAGCTCAGTCGGGAGAGCGTCAGACTGAAGTGGTTCTTTCAACCAATTGCAATCTGAAGGTCCTGTGTTCAATCCACAGAGATCGCAAGCAGCTACTGAACAAGTAGCTCTTATCTTTTTTTTTCCTTTTTTTGTTTCGTATGTACGCTGATAAGGTGAGTCGTCATGTCGGCCATCGTCGTGCGGCTCACGTATCCACAGCGACGGTTTCAGGTGCACCGCCGTGTGTCTCCGATGTGGAAGCTGGTAAAGTTGTTCCAACACGTTGATGGAAGAGATAAAGGTAACACCCCCGTTTAAACAACCTGAATTGTTTTTTTTTCTTACCTGAACGGAGCTATTCATAACTCGTGACAAGTTTCTAGCAGACGCACTAGCGTATCTGCAGCGAAAATAAGCAGATTGGCGCTGCATCCAATTTGTTAATGTGGCATCCAAAGCTTGCCTTTCAAATGTCCGTTTTGAGGCATAGTATTTCTAACAAATCGTATCGCATCATGCATCTAACCAGAGGATTTATGTTTAATTTCGAATAGATGCCCAAGAAGTCAAGATTTATGTTGGTGTATAATGGCGCACATTGATCAACATCAATAGAATGAATGTAAATATGCGATGTGGTCCAGCTCAAAAAAAAATCTATGGGTCATTGTTAAAGTTGAGATATGTTAGGAGTACAAGAGAGCATAGTCCACTTCAAATTTCCTAGAAGTGGCAAACCCACCTGGGACAGCGTATGGTTCAAACCGCCATCTCCTTTCTTTCCCCCTCTTTTTGTCTGAGCAAACTTGACTGAAATAGGATAGCCGCGTTAGAAGGCGCTTGATATGATTTTGAAACTGCCCCGCTTTGAGGGAGCGGCGGCGATCGGATGCATTTAGGATCCTACGTGATTTCTATAAGTGGCGATCTGTGTCCTATGCAGTAAAAGCAAATGACGGTCAATTAGGTTGATATTTTTTTAATGTATGCATGTTACATGCAATGATAAAAATATCGCTGCAGATTCGGATTGGCAGGTTTTATTTTTCTTTTCCCTTTGTAAAAGTCTCAGGGATCTCTTACGCTAGGGTTGCACTGCCCAAAATTATAGTCTCTTTCACGGACCGAAAGTTTTCCACCACTTAAAGATGTTATAGGCTGATTGCTTTAGCTATAGTTTTTGTGGGTTTTTTAGAAAGAAAATTCGGGTGGAGAGGTCGTGCTAGGCTATAGAAAGACAAGCTTTTGGTTTATGCATATGTATCTTGCATGTTGATCTCAAAAAACGCACAGGTTACATATTGTTACATTTTGGCAGGCCCAGCAAGTCTTTGTAATGATCTTTTTTCGTAACGAGAATGGGATTTTTGGTGGCTCATATTCAGAGGAACAAATGAAGGGGGAGGAGGGAAGACTCGTTTTTGAAGACACACTTTTGGTTTTGCTAGAATTGATCACTTATTTTCCATTCTATAATCCACTTGACAACACCCGATCTTAGTTGCATTTCTAACGCTTTCAACGACGCGATGGACCGGACGTACGGGAGATTGGCACACCATTAAAGAAAATAACCTCGCATGGTACATACCCGATGGATTGGTAACCTGCTTTGTAACTGTAGGTTAAATGACAGAAGGTTTATTAAACCGCGATGTTGTGCGTCCCCACATACCCACGAAACTTGTGTGCGGCGATCGGTAAACGGCGGCCGATCAATAGTTCCCGCGCAAAAAGATATTTGTTGCACTACACTACATCACATCACGTACGTCAAAGACAGCGTCTAATCGAGTTGCGTTTACGTTATCACCCACACATCTACTTACTCACTGACAGAAGGTTTACTGTAGCGAAGAGAAGAAGGCAGTGAAGAAAAGCGAAGCCATTGCATATACTTTCCAGGGCAAATTGTTTTGTTGATTGGTTCTGGAAATGACGGTACAGCAGCTGGATACGGTGCCTGCGTACATCGTGCCGCTGGCAGATATCAAAACGGCATGGTCAGCATGCGTACCGACTTGGAAGGGCGAACCACGTGCATTTGAGAAGTTTTCCAGTGCTGTGATGTCGTTTGTGGACCGCCACAGGCTAATCTTGTCCGCTCGAGACGTGCTTGATCTGCTGTGTAGCAGCGTGCCCAATGAGTTTGTCGCCGCCGCAGTCGCAGCAGACCCTGGCAAGGACGACCGATTCACGCCTGCAATTGGTCATGAGGAGTTTCTTGGTCGTATCAGAGCTGAGGTTATCCCAGAAAGTGCGCTAAAAGCACGTCAAGAATTGTACGCGTTGCCACCAGCGGGGTTGGATGAGAATAACGAGCAGCCAGAACTCATCCGCAAGGCGCTTAGCAAGCATCATGCGCTATTCTACCAGGCCCTTATTCCTGATATGGAAGGGATCGAGCTATTACGAAAATATTTGCCTGTGAATCTAGCAAGTGATATCGAAAAGCGGTTGTGGCTGCATCGCAAGCCGGTTACCTACAATTTCCTCCGAGATTTGGCGTTAAATTTGTTGAAATCCGAGCCACAGGAACGTCTTGGACCCGCTTCTACTGCAAAGGCGGCGGGAGATAAGTTTGGTTGCGAGGTGGCCAAGCAGGCTGAGTTCACGCTTCTACCCCATAACCCGCCGTATTACGCTTGGGGTCTGCCAAAACGTAGGGATGATGAGGCGCTGTCGTGTTACGAGAATCGTAAGCGTCAGCTTATAGAATCACGGGAGAGACATGGGTTGTGTGGGTTTTGTACGGGTGCCGGCCATGGTTATTTTGAATGCAAGCATCGTCTGGAGTACATGTCCAAAGGGACTTCGCAGGTGAAGCGCGAGTTGGAAGCTGATGATAATTTCAAAGTACCGGATATGTTTGTCAAGAAAGTGAAGGTGAAGGAAGAGGCAGAGGAGGAGAAGGAGGAGGAGGAGTGAGTAACTGGTCGCTTACATACATAGTTGTACGTATAAAAGGAATTCTAGCAAATGGCTTTAAGTTTTACCTGCCGAGCCGCATGAGATGCGGGATTCATATCAATGTCATAGTTCCTTGTCTTAAGTCCTGCCTTCTCTCTAGCTTCTCTGTTTACGAAAAATTCATAACAGTTGGTTCATAAAACCTGGGCTGGTTCATGTAATGATACTAATTGTTTTCCTCCTGTCTGCAATTATGACCTCTGTGCATATATAATTTTGCAGAGCTAATCATGCCACAACGACGGTATGAATAGATAGGGGATATCCTCTTTTTCTTGCTTTTAGAAATCTTTTGCTTTTTTTTTTTTTTTAAATAAATAAGTTATTTGGTAAATAGAAGCGAATAGATACAAATGTTAAATAAATAATCAAAAACCCAACACCCTAAAATATCATGCATGTGTTTTCAAGAAGTGAAAAAAAAAAAAATAGAATCAATTGTTAAAAGAATAGAAAGAATAGAAGTTCAAATTTTAGTAATAATAGCAACGCTTTTCTTTTTTTAAAAAAAATAATAATGAATCAAACGATGACGCAGGTTATGGAGTTGAAAACTCAACGAGATGAATCTCTCTCATCAAGTTACTGGTAGATCTCGGGACGGTTTGGACAGATATCAAATGATCATTGTTTGGTAAATGAAAAAGAAAATAGAAATTGAAGGCAAGATCGATCAAACCTGAAGAGAGCTGAGCAAAGTCCCTTGGAAAGGGAAAAAAAAAGAATGAAAGAAAACAAGAAACCACGGGTTTATATATCCAAATCGATTTAAACATCGTAATTTTAATAAACTTTTGAGCTCACAAGCTGTTTCGCGCCGCATTAGTAATCATTGCACCAACTTTAAACATCATCCCAAAATTTCACTTTAAACCTTTCATCACTACACTACATACAGTTCAAACAACTATGGATCAAGATGATCAAGTGCCTGCGGTATGCGAGACGTGCCTAGGTGATAATCCATACCTTCGCATGGTGCGGGAGCAAGGTGGTGAACAGTGCCACATGTGTCAGCGAGCGTACACTGTGTTCCGGTGGGTAGCTCAACGCGGCGCGCCATGGTCCAAAACGACAATCTGCAAAAGTTGTTCACGAATCAAAAACTGTTGCCAGAGTTGTATGTTAGATTTGAGTTATGGTTTGCCTATTGCTATACGTGATGAAGCTTTGAAGATGGTTAGCAATGCTACAGCAATAAAGGGATCAACTGACCGGACAAGGTTATATGCAATCGATCAATGGGCCAAGGAGACTGAAGCTCAGGAACATGACGACACGACTGATAAAGCTAGAGATCTGTTACGGCGGTTAGCAAACGCGAGGAGTGGTGGTAGTAGTGGAGTGCGCAGGCGGATAGATCACCATGGGGAGACTCGTAAAAACAATGAAGAAAGTGGTGGAGAAGATGACGAAGAAGGAGAAGAAGGACAACTACGGGATATCAAGGGAACTACTAGTGAGGGTAGAGTTAGGGTCGGAGCACAGAGTATTGCATCAAAATTACCGTTCAATGGATCGTTGAGTCAGATTCCAAAGGAAGAAAGTATATGTTCGTTTTTTGTATTTGGAATCGACGAAGAGCTATCCGAAAGCGACATTCGCAACTTTTTCAGTCAGTACGCTCCAGTAAAGTCCATGCAGGTTGTACATCAAGCGAAATGCGGGTTTATCAATTTCACCGATCGTGCCAGTGCGGAGAAGGCAGCTGAGGCAGTGACGAAACAACAGAATGGATCGTCGTCGTCCCCAGCGGTTGTTATCATTAAAGGGTGCAAATTACGTTGTGCATGGGGCAAACCTAGATCACTAGGTAATAGTGCCAGTGACCACAAAACCTTGGCGGCGGTAGTCCGCAAAGCAATTAAAGGCAAAATCAAGGTGAAGTCTAAAAAGAAGCATATTCCGGATGAATCTAATCCATCTAACCAAGCCGAAAAGAAGAAGAATAAATCGTCATCAGCTGTCCCTTCCTTCGAGCTTTGATGAAAAAATAAAGTCTAGATAATGATTTATTAATTCAATTCTATTTATTTTCAAAAAATGCTAATCAATTTGCCCTTTTTCAAAAAGTTTATCCATAAGTGTCATCAAATTCCTCTTCGCTATCGTCCTCATCCACAATTTGTTCCTTCTTGGCCAACATATCCTTTCTACACATGGGACAAGTGGAATTCACTTTAAGCCATGGTCCGATACATTCCAAGTCAAAATGATGCTTAGGATCACAAGGAAGCCTCACTACTAGCGGGTACGGGTCGTCGAGGTACCGTGCAGTACAGATAGCACATGAATCGTGCTGCTTGATTCGTTTCTTATCTATTCGGTCTAGAGCATCTATAAAACTCTGGGGCACGCCTTTTTGCTGACCATCGGCCCCAAATGCTGCTCCGCCTGCTTCCTGTAGTTGCTGCGCTAGTTGCTGGGCTAATGGCGATGTTTCAAAGTCTCGTAATGCTCGTTGTAGCTCCTCGACACTACCTCGATTTGCTCCGGTGGCGGGGTGATCATCGACCGAAAAGAATTCGGCCATGTGCTGAGCAAGAGTTACGTGGTTTGTGCGTGATGAATTGTTGAGTGGCGGGTTAGTACTCTGTACATTATGTTCTTCTTCGTAAGTGGCCATTTTTGCGCGATAGAATATGTGTGGCGAAAGATGTGGTGCGGGATTTGGGAAATGCCTCAAAATCGCGATCTTTCCTTGGGCAGCTAACGCCGCGAGCGGCTGAATCATTCCGGTTCGTTGGCGATAGATATAGCCACCCCTTTTTTTATCCAAGCATTGGAGAAAGCGATGTAACAGTCTTGCATAACCAATATATGTACATATATGATGTCAAAATAATATGGCAGTAGCCCATACTTTTAAATTCTTGACAAATTGGATAGACAGCCGTATTTGAATTGTTATGCCTTCTAAAAATGGAGGAGTACACTCTCTATACTTTTATGTACGGAAAATATTCTCTTTTCTTAACAAGCACTGTTATATGAAACAAATTTTATCCATTAAACATGTTTATATTAAGGGTATTACCGGCAGCCATAATCGCCTTTGCGTCAATTGCGGCGTGTGATAAAGGCAACGATTCACAAGCCCTCGATAACTTTATTGCTCCATCGGCTGATGAAAACATCCCGCTAGCCGACAGCGATTACATAACAGAAGAAGTGGAAGTTGATGGATTGAACGAAATCAAATCCAGCAGTAGCAACTACAAAGTTATCAACGACTACATTAATAATACGGATATGATATATTACCAGCGTGGGTTTGACATTAGCACGTTTGATTGGGGAGCTTTCGATAAACTATGGGAGAAATTTGAATCAAAGTACCAATTAAGCATTGACGCTAATAATTGGTCGGAAAGTATTCACGACTTGTACGGAATAATAATGAACGATTACGTGATACCAGCAACTGCCAAAATTAAGCAGAATGTAAATAAAATCACTGCCGCGGGGGAAGTCCCAAAAAAAGAAGCTAGTAGAGGAGAACCTTGCGCTGTGTTTTGTGAGGAGTATAAAGATTATAGCAAATGGGATACCTACCATTTTTGCGTGTATGAGTATGCTGAAAAGGGGCATGCTTGTGCTTTTGGTAACTCAGTTGCTTCAAACCAAATCATGCAGACTATCTCGGATGGGTTCCAGAACAATGGGGAGCCCCTTTGGGCAGGCAGCTGCTTTAGGTTATTCAACAACAGCAGTTCTGTGGCTTATGTAAAGTATGTCAGGCGCAATTTTCCTGTGCAAATGGCCGACATTCAGTGTGAAGCTATTGAGGGATGGAAGACGCCGTGATGAAAGATATAGAGAAATAGTCGTAGAAATAGATTTATATAGCCGACAGTGGTCCAGCCGGTAGACAAACCTCCTTCAAAACCCAACCTGATCTCGACGTTTTCACAAGCTCGGCGATTCCTATGATCTTTTCCATGACGAGAGATACTGCGCCTTCATTCTCTATCATAGAAGGGCCCTCAATGTCAATCATTTACTGATACAGAATATGCATGTCGTATTTTTTTCTTCCAGGACGTCGGCAGGTTTCGTATACCACCAAACGTTCTCCACAGTCTCCTAATCCGCAAAACAATCAGTCTATATACATTGTTCCAATCGTATTTGTACGAATACATGAAAGACATGCCTCGAGGCGAAACAATATAATTCGGAAATACGTCCATGAAACGTCAATCAACGACAGAAAGGGACGCGTACATTATGTTTCAAAACAGGACGCAAAGTTTCACGCTAGTAACGCACATATCGGAACTGAACTGACGATTAAAATAAAAAGATCAACCTATTTCCTTACTACAATTTTTACAAAACAATCAATTCTTTTGACAATAACACTAACGTCAACGTCCGGATTTGGCGCGATGCATCGCATCGAAAAGTGACGAGCCTCACGCCTCAAAAACTCTAGACGCCACTTGAGGCTCATGCGGCAACCCCTTCCTCTGACCCACAATGACAATTTGAGGCTGTTGAAAAATCACAAAACCCTTTTACCCAGATGCAGGACCGCCCAGGCTCTCCTTTTTTTTATTATTATTCTGGGCTCCGCTGCTCCCCTGCTGCAACTTATCATGCATCAGAATTAGGCAACTGACTAACCTAGTTAGGCTTACAAAGAGGAGTTATGGACGCATACTCAAAACACGACTCATGCACACACAGTATAGAACAAAAAAAAATTAGAGGACTAAAAGGTCTGTAACAATTCTTTATACCATTTCTATCTTTTTTTTTTTTATTTACTGTAACTGCATCATCGTTCATAAAGTACCAAAAGTAAACAACTTTAAAAATAGGAAAGGAAAGAAAAGAAAACAAAATCATGGAGAATGATAAAAGGACGGCAATATCATCACAAATCCAAGAAAATAAAATCCATTCTCACCATCATCATCATATTCAACATCGTACTGGGATCATAACCTTACCACCAATGAGCATGATCTTGACCCAGTGTCCTCCTGTAACACCTACAGATACAAGTTCAACAACTGGCTCACGGGCCATGCTGCCAACGCCCAGCTCTACATCGACAACTACCACCACCACCACTACTTCGAACCGGTATTATGACCTTGCTCCATGGTCTTCGAGTTTCTCCACCACGTTGCAAAGTCCATTTAGAACGCCAGTACTACCATGGCCAGTAGTAAGTACGCCGTCGCCTCAGTCACCGTGGAACCTGGCGCTACCTCATCGTCAACGCGATCCCAACACTTTACCACCACCTCAGATTGATAATCATGAGTACAACAATAATAATAGTTATGATGTGAACAAGATGGCAAGTGAGTTGCTACGTATGCGAAATGAACGACCGGCGGAGTACGAGCAAGTTATGAGCATGATGAGACAGAATGCAAAGCTTGGGACAAGCCGAGACACAATGTCTTACCATTGGCCGATGGAGCAACATGTACAGTATCAACAGCAGCAATACCAACAACAGGCATATCAAAATCAACAACACCGTAATAATAACGATCAAATTTTCTCGTTACCTCCAATCACCCCATTTTTGCAGCAATTTTCTGCTGCACCATCGCACCCTTCTCAACCACCACCTCCGCCTCCACAACAACAAAATCTTTCTCACACTGAAACACATATCAAGCAAGAAGGTCATCCCACACAAATAGTCGAACTACCACAAAAGAGTCAACACGTATACAAAGTGCCAGAAGTACCACCAGTACCTACCAGTAAGAAACGTCCAGCCAGTATGATTCAACAGATGAATAAAAAGCCAAGCGTCCATTCCCTTCGGCAGAAATCTTCGCGTGAAAAGTCAAAATCGACACAGAAAGCAGTCGTTGTGGACTATCGACAGATTGTCTCTCGCTTGGGTGCAATGAAACTGGAAAAAGATATGGTATTCTTGACCGAACATGAAGCTCGATTCCATGCATGGGCCTTTTGCCAGTTTGTACTTTTCAAGTGCCATGAAGTGACGACATACGGCGACCTGGCTGCATATAGATGCTACAGCACCAATTGCCCATTCAAAATCAACTTTCAACAATCAACATTATCCAGACAACATCCACTACCGTTCTGGAGGGTCATTGAGTTTGTCGGTCATAGCGCAGACTGTCCTGCAGGACCTGCTCCATCGGCAGCTCAAGCAAACCGTCTGTTCAGTAGGAGAACACACAAGTATATTTGCCATTATATTCCTCCAGATTTAACCAGGAAAAGCAAGAGTGATGTCTGTGGCAAGGTGCTTACACAAGCATACGGCGAGCGGTGCAAAGAAGAGACAAAGTCCAAGACGTGGAATTTGATGGTTGATGAATTTGACCGATGCCAGTCGAATCTGAGTGCATTGTGGTGTTATCTATATGCTTCAGGAGAAGATTGTGTGGACCTTGTGTTCTAAGCATACCAAAAATCTGGTCAATTTTTTATTACTTGTGTTGTGGGTTTTGTGGTTTTTATTTATTATTTATATCGCCGCGCTAGTGCGTTTTAACCAGGTCTAGGCTAGTTCTCCATACCCCCCTTGTCGCCACAATAGGCATAAGGATAACAAGCCACCCCTGGTGAAAAATTCATATTTTCAGCGCGATTTGCTATTTTGTATTTTTGTAATGTAGGATAGTCAATTTAATATCTTCGCTGTTTCCAAATCTGCCAAGTATTGCATAAAATGAACATCGACCAGTTTTTTTTCTTCCTTTCTCATTGATCCACCACCCTTACTTTTTTTTTCCCTCTTTCTTTTACAATTTCTTATATAATGCCAATGTCTGGATTTTTTAATTGTAATTCCTGCGGTAACTGTTTCCAAAGTCCTAAATTCTTTTCTCAAGAATGGGAAACTGCTGCATTGGGTTGTTTTGAAACAGAGCTCTTACCTGCCACAGATGGTAAGGAATCGATCGTTGTTACATCAGAGTCGTTGGTGATGGCACAAAACCTAGAACTTCTAAAATGGAAGCGACCAGATGATTGGGTTACGATCATGACAATGATCTATGGCCCCTATCAAGTGCAAGATGCAACGGCAGATACCATCCAGCAGGCTGACATAGATTCACAATGCCATGAAACGCCACAACAATCTCCAGATCTACCATCTCCGACTGATATCACCACACTTTCGCTTTCACCAAATGAGGCAGAACCTGAATCACCTGTTTTCTATGTAGACCTGGTGGCTCAAGAGGAGCATGGCTATACCACCACCCCCGCTACCACTACCACCAGCAGCACGTCGTTGAACCGGCAGCCAAGCGCCGAGTCGTTGACCAGCAACCCTCTTTCTCGACAATCCAGCTGCGAATCGCTTTCTAGTGCAGCATTGACACGACAAACTAGCTGTGAATCAATTAATAGCGTTTCATCCAAACGGTTACCAAGCGGTATACCATCCGTTAGTCAATCACCACCAGTGTTTGAACCACCGACCAAACGACCGCGGGCGTCTAATCCATCTTTTGTATCTACCAGTTCTTCACCTTTTATCACCAAAAGAAAACTCCCGCGGAAATCACCATCCAATTCTGTTGTACACAAGTCGAAAGTTACTTCCATGCTTCAAATGTATCTACGGCAATTGCCACTGGAAGTCGGTATCACCTTCATGACCTGCCAGCACGCCAAGTTTTATGTGTGGGCATACAGCTACTTTGTTCAACACCGGGCACTTGAATGGACATGCACCTCTATGCGAGCGTCGAGTTCATGTCCAGACTTGGCATGTAAGTTCAATTGTACGGTGGTTTGCAGGGACAGGTTTTGGCGTGTGGAGGAGTTCCAACAGCATGACTCCACGTGCACCGCGTTATCTCGTACCGCAACAACCAGTCCAGCTGGCCGATTGTATAAAGATATGGCAAAGTTTCTGTACTACCTTGTTCCAGTGGATATCCCGGAGACTGTCAAGATTGACGCCGTCACCGGGTTGTTGGGTCGGTGTACTATCCATCCGGTAAAAGCTAGTAAGCCAGCGTTCTCGGAAAAATCAATGCGAGAGTTTGATCTGGAGACGGGAAATAGCACGTTGTTGTGTATGGCTATAGCTCTTGATGCGTTGTATCCTTGCTCCTACACGTGGGTTGGATCTTAGGGGTGCGTAAGAGGTACGACCATGCCTGTCGGATCTAATGGTGCGGCTGCCTGTTAAAATCTGTGTATTAATCTTAAACTATCAAAATATACTTAATAAATGCATTGAAAAAACTTATGGCTAAATTTATGGTAATTGATGCGTAGGCAAGTCTTTTCAGATAGCAGTAACCAACGATATCGGTCTATATGGGGTGGAGACATGGCAGTAACGCGGAGTCGTGGTAGCTGCACTTTTGAATTGTCCATCCCATACCCAATTCCATCGTCGACTGTACCAGCTCAATCCAGACCAATTTGTACGAGAAAATAAAATTAGGCAGTTAAAAAAAGTTATTCATTCACACGAATAGTAAACGTTCGTCGCACTTACCCTAATTGGTCGGGGTCGTTAATAAATACCCCTTCCAAAATTTTTACACAACAAACAACATCAAAAGCTCCATCAATCTGCAACAACTAAAAACAGGCGGTCCATGTAACGAGGTCATGGTCTCGTCGCAGACCTTTCATTCTAATCCAACTGGACACCAGCAAGCAACTAGAAACATTATTGACTTATCACAAAGTGGTAGCGAATCGGATGATGATGATGATGATGACCTGACGGTGGTTGGTGTTAGTACCACCCAGCGGTCCAAAACGTATGACGTTTTTGAAAACACTGGTCCGTCCGATGATTGTATGGTGTTCAGCGTGAGGAGATCTGGTTCAGCAGTGGTTGACACCGCCAAACGTATCGAGGTTGTACATGAGATTAGTCCTGAACCTGAACCTTACACGACACCATGTAGGAATGGGAATGGGAATGGCTCAGGAGAGCAACAGAAAAGAGAGGTTGCGTGCAGCACTGGATTACAGCAAATTGGGGATACTGTAAGCGGAGGACATCAGAATGTGCTTATGTCAGATTATGAACTTGAATCAAGTCGAAATTTACCGGTGGAGGAAGGTACACCGAAACAAGCAGCGGATAGGCAGTCATCAGGAAATGGTTGGAACAGTGGCATCAACATGGACAAAGAACAGGGGTACAGTAGTAGCTCTTCACATTATGACACTGCGTCAGAGTCGTCACCAGGGCCGCAGTCATCACCAGGGCTGCCGAACGCAAAAGAGGACAGTAGTATAGACAGAGATAACAGAATTCAAGACAATGCTGGCGATATTATAAAACAAGAAAGTTCTGCAGCTATCAATCAACAATACGAGACACCGTATAAACAACTGGGGGATAATGCAAATCGCGGTTCAGAATGCAGCAGCAGCAGCAGCAGCGTGGAAGGTTCCCATGCTGGCGGAATTGAAACCCGAGATATAACCGAGCCAGCGCCGAATCAAGGTCAAAAGAGCGATATTGATGAGGTAGAAGAGACGGATTTCGGGTATGAACCTTTGATCAGTTCCAATGAAGATGAATCTGATGCCCCTCACAAGCGATGTCGTCAAAATGACACTGCGAATGAAGACGATAGCCCAGCTAGTAAAAAAGTTAAAGAAGATGACGATGAGGACGATTCCATCGACAATGATTCACAAGAAGTTCCGATTGAGAAGTGCGGGTTGCATTTACTTAGAAAGCATTGATTTCGCGGATCCGACAAGTTATGCGCCAAAATGTGTAGATATATATATAGACGATAATAATTATTTTTTTCTTTTTGCCCCAGATTTCCTTTCCTCTTTCTTTTTTTTTCTTGACACCAACACAGCGTTTAACCAATTGTGCAATGTCCGAAGATTCAGAACCTCAAAGCGATCAAATGATTGATAATAACTACCTATTGTGTTCAGAAAATGAAAAACAAAAGCTAGATGCTGAAAACACTGCTCATGACATGAAGAACGACGCGGTCCCGCGGTACGTCGAACAAGCGCCGGATCTTTCAACACTCAAACAAGCGTCACAATTACCTGATGATGAATTGGATACAACTGCCAACACTTGCTCAAACCAACCTACTTCATTGCAACGGCATTGTTCTCGGGAAACATCGCCAGGAAACATCAGCAGTAACGACCACAGTGTGGACAGTGCGGCGGCTAACCATTCAAATGTATCTTACTCGACGGTTTCACACGATTCGTCGTCATGTGGGGCGCCCACCACTTCATGCATTACTGCGGCTGCCGCTGCAGTTGATCCGTTTGCCGATTTACTCGTCAAATGTTACGGCCATCCAAACTTTAAGCGCTTGACAAACGAAGAAAAAGCGCATGCTTATTCCCTTCGGGATCTTTCGGGCTTGCAACTGTTATATGCATATTTAGAAACCCACGAGGAACCATCTGGTGATGAATTTAGCCAGTTTGTACAAGGAGCAACCACATCGACCGACAATTGCAAAAATGGTGGTGGTTCCGAAGACTCTCCGTCAAAGTTTTCCTCCAAAAATTTTGTCAGCAGCACACCAAAAGGCGCATTTGAAGAAGAATTGGATCAAAAAGTGGTACGAGACCCAGCTAAGAAAATGATTCGCAAGGTGTTGGCCATGCATCTTGAGGCACCGTTACTTCCTTCACACAGCGCCAAATTTGTTCGCACCATCATGGATCATTTGAATATCCATTCCGACAGTATCTGGCCGACTCGGAAACGAGCGCAAGAAGCCGTTGCCATTGTTTTGCATAACTCAATTGAACGAATCCCGGAAGTTCGAAGCGTCCGATTGCAATCTGCCGATCGGTTCCTGGATGAAGTGGAGCAAGGTAATTTCCAAGATATAAGCTGGATGGAGTTTGTTCAACACGCTGCCGATTTGAGTGGACTTCCAAACGCCAACTACCATCATTGGGAAGCTATCCGGTTTCATGGCGCATGGAAGGGCATCACGCAAATGCCAAAGGTGATTCAAACTTTGCTCGACGAAATGTGCCCTGGAAAGACCCTTGCTGATGTTGAGTACGAACGACTGTTTCAA
Organism: Blastobotrys niveus; assembly: GCA_030558825.1. Classification (NCBI taxonomy): domain Eukaryota; kingdom Fungi; phylum Ascomycota; class Dipodascomycetes; order Dipodascales; family Trichomonascaceae; genus Blastobotrys; species Blastobotrys niveus. Next base: position 15,014 of record JAKTQM010000242.1, read on the forward strand.
CATATCAGTCGGCTTCGCGGCCCTAACAGCGT
>JAKTQM010000248.1:9944-24605 GCA_030558825.1 Blastobotrys niveus
CTTTCATGGGTACAATAATGTGGTTTGGGCAGCTATTTTGTTGCAAGCTGTGGGCGGGATCATTGTGGCGTTATGTGTCAAGTACGCGGATAATATCGCCAAGAACTTTGCTACATCCATCTCCATCTTGATTAGTTGTGTTGCGAGTCTGTTGTTTTTTGATGATTTTGCATTGAGTGTGAATTTTGTAGTTGGTGCGTGTGTGGTGGTATATTCTACAGTTCTCTATTCTAGCCCCCAACCGCATGTTGCGCCTGGTATTGATGGAGCACGTAAGAAGGAGGAGTCATCTTCGGTATAGATGTTGTATATTATAGAAAAATATTCGAATTATATATCTGTTTAGGAACCTCCCGTATCGCACGCAGTCAGCCGCACCGATCTGCGACCGCCCCCTTCAACTGATAACACGAAACAAAAATGATGAGAATAAAAACATAAACGTTAGACATAAAAATACATGAAGAAATTAAATAATATAAAGATAATAAAAAAACATTACAAACAACAAAATGGGGTGTATAATGAAACAGTTTTTTTTTTTTAAAAAAAAAAGAAACGAGAGATAAAAGAAGTCCCTGGCTAAAGTTCCATTTCATCGGCTGCATGATCACCATGATCCATCGAGTCCATGGTATTATACTTTGACCGCGCGTCCACTTCTTCCTCTTCCTCTTCGTCTTCAAAATCAACATCAAAGAAATCGTCATCAGACCCAGTGATCTTTTCGTACAACTTCCTAGCCGCCGTAACGACCCCGTCGAACGAAATCTCACTGCTTGGACGGCCCGAATAAATAGCAAACCCAGCCGAGTCATCATACTCCCCATCATCTAGCTTCTGTACATACTGCAGCTTGAGTAAGAACTGCAGCTTCTCCTTTGGAACAAAGTTTTGCATACTCTGTCCAAGTTTGACAGACGACACTACTGGCATGCCGTCTCGGTAACTCATTTCGGAAGCGTCTGCATCCACAAAGAAATCTTGTGTTGATTCCCTTAGGATGTTTTCTTCCAACTTGTTAAGCGCCGCATCAAGATCCTTCTTGGCTCGTGAAGCATTGGATTCGGCTGTCGATAGGTACCAAATGGCTTGTCCCTGTGGCACCTGGCCTGATCCGTACCCGTATATAATCACTTGAACTGCATTTTCATTATCGTTAAGAGTGCCTGGAGGGAATACCACCACTGCTGCACATTCATTCTCAGCAAACCATTCGGCACAAGACTTGCCGACGATGGCCACCAATCTCGTAATCTGCCTCGAGGAAGGAATGGTATTTTTGGTATTGGTTGGTGAACACACCAACTTTTCCTTCACTCGCATTTTAGACCCATCTGAGAAGGTAGCGACCCCGTCACTTGGAGAGTAACCTTCGAGCCGGGTGTCCAATTTATACGTAGCCCCAGCAACAGCCGCCGACCGACAGAACCCTTGAGAGATCTCCCCTCCACTGCCGTACATTGAATATAACACTGGGAAAGATCCATAGACATCAAAAGAAGTAATGTATCGTTTGATTCGACTTAGTGCTTCTGGTGTTTTGACGTTGGCGTTATTACATAACCCTAGAGTCATGACCAGTTCGGTGATTTGTGGTTTTTCCAGTTTAAACTCCTGTTCCATAAACGTTTCGATAGACTGATCGGCGTACTTTTCCCATACTTCTCGTTGATGTTCCCATTGAATGACAAACTTGATAAACTTCATTAAAATTCGTTTGGTGAGTAACGAAAGAGATTGGTCTGTGAAAATATCGCCCTTGCTGCCTGCCACCTTTTCAAATGAATCTTGTTCATAAGTATGGAAACTGCCAAGTGGCTTAAACTCCAAGTACTTTGATACTCTGCTCTTAATCAACAGTTCCAACAAATCACTTCGTGCAAACATCAACTTTGGACTCAAATCAATCAAGTAATCGCGCTTGTTTAATGGTCGTGGAATATACAACATTGCCTTTTCAAAAGTGCCACTATTATTTGGTTTATTGACTTCACTGACCCAGTCCTTCAACTGATCAATGTTCAAAATTGCCGAAGAATCGCCATAATATGGATGCTTGTCGACATGCATCACATTTGAACCTTGCCATGCCAATGCCGCCGCTAGAATACTTTCCGTAATACCCGTGCCACAGATCAATACATCACATTCATCAGGAACTTGATTGATTACAGGGCTGTCTACACCTGATAGAGGAGGAACGATAGATCCTCGTCTAGTTACCTGAGTTGCTGAATATGATGACATGATGTTGAACTAGTAGTGTGGGAAACAAAAAAAGTGTGGTGTGTATGTGTTATGTGTGCAGGTTGAATATATGATCTGTCTTCCTGATTTCTTTTCCCTTTTATTCCTTAGTAGAGTCAAAAACCCTTGAATCCAGAGTTTTTTATAACTAAGAAAGTATCAAAAAAAAGAACCGTCAAGAACAATAAGAATAGAAAAAGAGGAAAAAGAATAGATTATGTTTTTTTAAATGATAATGATGACACCAATACTAATAAAAAAAAAAAAGAAGAGAAAATTTTTTAATTCGATTGATTATTATTATAATAATAAAGAGAAAAGTGTGGAGAGTTTTAGTTTTTCCCTGAGGGGCCACCATTTTTGACTCTTAAAAAAATTTTCTTTTCCTTAGGCCACCGACCCCCCATTAACCGCAACGCACACAAACTCATCTATCCGTATCTTCCCGCCTGTGTCAACTGATACGGTTTCGCTCGGCCAAGTGGCACATAACATTTAGTTGCTGCGGCTCCATCGGCTTGGAATATGAGACACATGGTGGTGTTAAATTCTTACTGGCTTGTGACCTTTTCTCTCTGGTCAAAATTTAAAATTCGTGCACCGAAATTGTATACCTTTTACTTTATAATAGTCTACCCCCTCAAGCGGACCTAATGAAAAAAAGTGAGGGATCTGACCCTTACCTAGAGCCGCGTGAGGCTCAACATGGTATCCGCCTGCCGTTACCGGTGGTTTGGGGAATTGAGTCCAACGAAACAGGCAACCAACAGCCGAGAGAGCAAAGCTGCTGGCAAACAAAAACACCCCTTTTTACAAGCCTTTTACAATTATATATGGAAGTCAAATGCATCTGGACTTAGCAGGCAAAGAGAACGTTATTACACAAATCTCAAATCATATTAAATAAAAAAATCTTCTATGATACAATTTATTGAGAGTTGAAGTAGTCCAAAAGAACCTTTCGTTCTTCAGAGTCTTCACCCCAGTTCTTGACAACGACACAAGAGCAGCCAACAACCTTTCGGGCGTTGCCTTCTCGGTCCAATTGGCACAAACCGGCCCATTCACCGAGCTTCTTAGCATCAGAAAGCTTGATCAATGGAATTGGAGTGTCGGTTTCGTTGCAAAGAGCTTCAACAAGTTTTGGGTAAGCTTCTTCAGTCACAGAGTCGACCAAGACGCAAACGTGGGCTTGTCGGGCAGACAAGGCCTTGGTGGCTTCTCGCAAACCTCGAGCAAGACCGTCGTGGATCAAAGCCTTTCGCAAGACACCTTGCAAAGCGTCTTCAACAGACATGGCGCCTGGGGCGGTTTGTTCAACAGCGACTTCAACTTCTTCAACTTGTTGTGGGACTTCTTCAGTGTCAGACTAGGAATAGGTGTGTTAGCAATCTCATGATATAACATTCCAACATATTGATGCTTGAACATACCATTTTTTATTTAATAACGGGGGACTTCGTCGAGCAAATTAATGTAAATAGAGCCTCAGTCCAGTAAAGATTGATAATCTACAAGAAAAAATAAGAAGCGGGTGTGAAAAAAAATTGTGATGGTATAGAATGCCGCCGATGGGAGGAGAGGGTTTGGAAGAGTGGATAGAGTCTAGGCGTAAATTTCATCCCGAGATTCCTAATTAGGAAGTTGTCAAAACCCTAATACGGAACTCCGACCTTTCTTTAGGAGGGGACAGATAGAGAGAGATAATATTTACTACCAGACGCGTTTTATTTATGCGGGGAGGTGTCGTGTTTTATCCATGGAATTCGTGAAAAGTACCACGATATTAACAGAGCACCTAGGGTACGCACCTATAGCGCTAATTGACGATGTAATCAACGCGGTCAATGATATCCTATACAAATGCACAGCGGCGATGGAAACGTTTCTAATAGAACGGTACCGGAACGATGAATCGATCCCTGAAGATGAGATTGAGCTCGGCACGGCGAAACTGGAAACACTGCTGGAAAGCGTGGTCGATCGATGTTTTGATAAGTTTGAGTTATATGTGCTACGAAATCTTTTGATCATTCCGCCAGATTTGATTAATGGTGGCTGGGTGCGACTGGCGCACCATCAGGGAGTAGATTTCAGCGACGAGAAGGAGAATGGTGATAGCGCAGGAGGTGGGGGCTCGGTTCATGCAAAACTTGTTAAAGTGAGGGACGAGTTGTATCATCAAAAGCATTTAAATTTCCTGCTAAAAACAAGATCGAAACGAACAGCAAAGCTATTAGCGATTCTGGATGGGTACAAGACGTCTCTGCACTTTCTGAAACAACAGCCAGCTCTGAATGAAGTGGCGCCTTTGAACGATACAATACAGTTTTTGACATCACAGGTGGCGCAGATGATTCAGGATATAGAGAGAACGGCACACGATCAACGATTGGAGGACTTGAAGAATTCGTCGTCGTCCTCATCGACACAAGCAAGAGCCCTTGCAGAGAATTCGCCGCGTGATAGATATATCGATACGTTTGCGCGGCGCGCGTTGGAAAAGTCGGTGGAGCATAGTAGTAATATCCAGCCTCAGCATGCACAACTTGCAGCTCAGTTGGCTGAATCGTGTTAGCCGAGTTAACGGTCCAATCTCAGAAAAGGGGTAGACGACTGTGTTCGGCGAGAGCAGTTGGTGCCATTCGTGACTATGGCCGATATACCCGTGGACCCTCTGAGGTATGTCTGCGGCTTATAGATGGCCTACCTTTTTTCTTTATATCCTTTACGCGCTTCCGGGAAAAGCGCCAGTGTATTTATTCGTTTTTGATTTAGTTAAGTCAATACATAGTATTAAAAGCAACGACCCAAGGGGTTCAGCGGTCGGCATTGATACCGCTCATCGACCATACTACAATTGACCAGGAATGCGATACCAAGCGCCACACTTGCTCGATATTCAGCCTGATCTATCTGCTTCGGGAAGCTGACTGCTCACCCGAACGGCAGAAGCGTTGCTAATGACGATATAACACCAGTAGGACGGAAAACATGCTTGTACAATATATATTAATCGCTGTCGCTATCGCTCGTATCACTATCATACTTTACAACTTCTTCCTCATTATCGTTATTAACATTATCGTTATCGTTAGTATCTGGTACAGGCGAGTACTTCATCGACTCGACCGGCGCTTCAAACTCTTCACTCTGGTACGCTGTCAAGTCTCTCACCTGCCCTGGCGCCGACAAGGTGCCCTGTACCGACACGGTCCGTCCAGACACATTAAACGATCGCACCGTAAACCTCAGCTTACCATCGATACGAGTATTGCTGCCATCTTGCCAATACCCCATGCTTTTCGACCGCTGGAACACCTTCTCTTGTCCCTTGCCACTATCCTCATCTTCTTCATCTGCCTGCTGCTGCTCACTACTATCTGGTTCATTAGCTACAAATGTCCAATCACTTGGAATCGAATCTCGTTTGATTGTTGCATTGAATGTATCGTGAATCAACAAGCCAATATGTGATGGACTCTGGAAATTGATCCAACCTTCAATTTCATCTCCTGGTACTGGTTTCCACACTAGTAAATCAACCGATACCCACATAAATGCAAATGGACTATCGTACATAATCTTGGCGACCTTTGATTGTCCTCGTTCTTGTCCCTGACCTAGTAGTTCCAAATTGAAATGCTGTAGCACGACACCACCGGCCGGTGCAAAGTACGTCATTAACAGTGGGTCCAGGTGCTGTGATCGGATGCCTTGTTCTGGTTCTTGTGTGTATGCCGGGGCGAGTGGTACGTATAGTAGTGTTGTTACTTTATGGAAGCATTCTGACAAGCCATCGCTGTTTTTGCGGTTCAATTCGACTAATGCATTGCGCTGGCGTTTAGCAGATTTAGCTAATGGCTCAGCCTTTCTCTTTTTGATGCTCATTTTGGTGTGTGTCTTGTGTGTTTGAGTTAATTGTCTATGCGTGATGGTGAAAAAAAAAATGATTTCAAAAAAAATTTTTGGAAAATTTAAAAATCTCCCGTGCGGCGCACATACACAAAGGGCACGCCCCAGAGCCGCAGATATACTAAGATCACACTTCGCTGGGGAGGAACCGAAAATCAATAAATGATTGTTTGTTTTTACTCACCGGAACCATGCTTTGAATCGACATGGTCCCATGAATATCCACCCGAATAGACACCTTTGACGCCAGTGACAATGCATCTAGACATTTGGCAATCATTTTAAAGTTGTAAGTATGCCGTACCACCACATTTGAATGTTCTCCTCCGGGGATATCGAATGTCTCCATTACAGCTTTTTCGTTGGGGAATGTAATATGGGTAGTACCAGCATCGCTTCTACTAATCAAGACATAATGAGGTGACAATAGCGACTGCGCCTGTAGAGTGACCACCTCCGCCTTGACAGTTTCCAGCTCTTTAAATGCATCGTATAGAATATCCCCCTTGGTAATGATCTGTTGGACAATGTCGTCTTTGGAAATCTCAATGCCATTTTCATCTACTCCGTTATGATCGGAAACGTCGAAAGTTGCCAGTTCACATTTGGTCACTAGATTCTCACCTTCTTTGAAGTATAAAATGAATGGATGACCCTCGCCTTGGTAATAAAATCGACAGGTACTGAATACATCGTCGTCTTCCCCACTGACCGGTCGTTTGCCCTGTACAAACATACGTAGACATTCAGTGAGCGCCCCTAACGACAGACTCACCTGGATATACTCATCTTCTTCTTGATTGAATTCGAATGAAGTGAATAACCCCGACATCAAGAACAAATGAGCTTGGCAAGCGTGGACTTCAGTGTCTACTACAAACTTTATTCCTTCATTGAATATCGATAATAAAATCTTTGGAGATACAGATTCAACAGACCTTAGAACATGGTATATATGCGTGATACACGTTGTCGACGCGGCAAAGACGTGTGGCATTTCGGCTTAGTATGAAGGCTGAAAAAGGTGCACGATCTCGGCTCGGCCCAGAAAGAAAAAATATTAAGGAGAGGAGAAGGAGAAAAAAAAAAAGGGGAAAAGATCCCGACAGGTTTCTTTCTTCACACCACAATTTACACATGAGAAAATCAAGGCGTCTTTGGCCGATAGTCGCGCTAGGCTCAGCAGCTTTGGCAGCAGGTGTTTATATATACAAACGTTACAACTCTACAGAAACAGCAACAGCCGAGACAAGTGGTAAATTACAGATCAAAAGCTCCAGTAAGATATCGCTGGTGGTGAACAAGAGTCTGATTAAACAAGGCTTGCCATTGGGGCTGTTTATTGCAAAGTTTCCAAACCTGACTATTATCGTGTGTCCTGATGCAGATGAAAGTACAACACGACAGCTAGAATCTCAAGTTCCATCTATGCATGCATTTAAAGTGATTCCTTGTGAAACGACCATTGGAATAACTCATGTCCTGAAACATTTACGAGCAGACGAGGTGGTGATAGCCCCCGATGCTCCAATCGAAATTAAAGATATTCAGAAATTTGTGGGGTCAGTTACCCAGTTGAAGGAAAAGACGCTGGATGACCAGATCAAGCATATTTTGGCTTAGCTTTTATCAACTAACCACTTCCACTCTGGGCGCCGCACTGGCTTATTCTTGCCCTTGCGTCCAGTCATCATGGCCACTCGTTTGACCACATCTAGTTTTCGGAAATTGTACCATGTCATTAATATAGATACCACCGTAATGAACCCAGTAACGCTCCAGAAGCCGTATGGCGATTCCTCAATGAAATTCTCCAAGTTCATGCCGTAGAGTGCGGCAAAGTACATGCCGATGGTGAATCCGAGTGTTCCGATCGTGATCTTCAACTCCATTAACATTAGCGAATTTCGGTTCGAGTCGAGCATAATGTTGGTGATTTCTTCGGTCGTTTTAACATTAGTCATAACTCGTTCAGCTTGCTGTACGATTTCATCAAGCTGTTTATAATATGCTTCCAGTAATAATTCTGCTTCATTATGATCGGTACCGTCCCGCTCAATGCCCTGTGATCGTTCCGTAAGGTACATGGCAGACATGTCTTCGTCACTATCTAGTACATCACTTAGCACGTCCCTCACAAGTTTAGTCTTTTGTAGAAACTGTGACACACTTTTGCTCTTTATCAGCAAATCTTTTAGTAAATCACGGTCGATATGATCTTCTAAATGATTCAAGACACGATTCAACGCCGTAATCTGGCTGCGAAGTTCCACTTCTAAACTCGACACTGCATTCATCAGTATCGATTCTAATGCACGAAGTTCATATGGAATCAACCCAAATGGACTATTCCCCAACTCCTTAATCGATAGTTTATTCTCCAAATCATACAACAACACCCCCAACTTCTCGGCATCCTGTTGTTCGTCAAATATCAACACCTTATCCTTTTTTATAACCGCTTGCAACTCGAGCAAATTCACCAGCATACTTCTCGGTCGTACCATAATCGCCGGAATAATGGATACTTTCTTGGCATAAATATTTCGTAAATCTCGTGGATGTAACCCGTTATCATTTAAAAACTCGGCGCGAGGAAATTTTTTGGAAATGGCAATGACATTTCCCTGTGGACCCAGAACGGTACAACTCACCTGGCTGTTCACGTTCCTGGGGCTCTGGAAATTATATTTATCTGAAGATTTGACATAATTGAAGGTACTTTGCCACCGAACTTGTTGAAAAATTCGAGGAATTCTCCTAATCATTTGATGCCTAAGAGAAAACGGGAGTATATCAATGTCTATAGTTTGAGGGTGTAAAAAAATAATTTGGGAGCTGGTAGTTGTAGTTGATGATGATATATATATAAAGTGTATTAAATAGTAGTAGGGCTACGTACGAGAAACAACAAGAAAAACATGTATTTTTTTAATCAAAAAACTTTCGAGACGGAGAAGCACCAAATACAGCATTTCGAATAGCTGGCAAAGCATTTAGAGCTAATAGTTTTAGTCGTTCATCTAGAGTATTGTTGACTTCAATCTTGCCAGTCTTGTTCTGGATAATAACACCGCCTGCAAGATCGGCCGGGAGATAGTTATCACTGACGGTAATCTCACACTTGATACCAGACTTGGATTCGAATTCTTGCACAACATCAGGGATGGCCTTGTTTACAACGTCGAGGTCAGCTTCTCGTACTCGTAGCTGGATCTTTTCTTCCATTAATGCCACCATGCCTTCTTCAATGAGCCCCTTGATGGTATCTTGGTACTTGGAATCCTTAGCAGCGTCCTTCAATTGTTGATTGGCAGCTTCCAAGAGGTTGGTCAACACATCATCACGAGCAGATAGAACCTTCAATCTTGTCTTGTTGGCTACACTGGACTTTTGAATCTGTTGTGCCAGAGATGCTTGTTTATATTTTCGTTCATAAAGTTTGTCAATGCTAGCGGTTTCTGATCGCACAATCTTGGCCTTTTCAATTTCATATTCTTCATTGGCCTTGAGTTCAATTTCCTTGGATTTTTCATCAGCTTCTCGCTTGATGAACTCCACCATCTTGGAGAGTTCTTGTTGGACTTGGTTGTCTTCCATTGTTGCTACTAGTCTAAAGTATAATAACCGTTGTGACTGGAGAAAGGGAAAGGAGTTTTGGTGGGTGTAGATTTCGAGACATTTTGGATGGCTGTTTGTTATGGGTTTCTTTGGGAGTTGGGACTTTTGGGACGTTGTGACGTTTATGCCCACTACGCGGCGTGCGGCGGGGTGTGATATCAAAGCCATATAATTGAACTAAATAGTAAATAGAATGATAATAATAGTAAGAATAGAATAGAATTTATTTCTCTTATTACTCGGAGGTTTCTTTTGTTACAATTTCGTAAACTACTAATTTTTGGCAAATTTTTAGTACCTTTGATCAGCAGGGGGGTTACATATTGATGCTGCACTCATCGAAGGCTGCCCCATTTTTTTTTTTACATCATTCAATTTATCTTTTGAACCATCAGCAGTAAATGATACGAATCACACGGCTGGGGCCGTATGTGGTAAAAAGACACGCAAGCAAAGATGCATTAAACAGAATAAACAATGAAACTATGGAAATTAATGCTGTGGGGATCCAACAACTTTGTCCTAGCATGCGAGAAAAGGTTTTTGGAGCTCAGCATCGCGTTGCCAGCGTTAGCGATGTTGAATTAGCTCAAGAACACCTATCACATAACGATTTACTAGGCAAAAAGACTAGTCGCACCAATCGTGTCGACTTTAGACTACCAGCATTATTAGGGAAAACCCTCGACGAGCATTTTTATCGCATTGGACGTGACATTTCCGAGCCATATTTGTCAAACACCCTCCGGTTTATTAAGAATGATGATATCCCACCCATACCCAAAACTTGGAAGCGTCAGTCTGGATGGACTAAATACCGGCGAGATGGCAAAGCAGAACGCGTTGATGTACCGGATGAAGAGGTTCTGGTGTTTGATGTCGAAGTGCTGTATAAGAATCATGATTATGCAGTGATGGCGACGGCATGTTCGTCGACAGCATGGTATGCATGGCTATCGCCATGGTTACTAGGGGAAACTACCAACGAGAAGCAGTTGATCCCATTGAGTAGCAGTCGCAACAATAAGCATGTGGTGGTTGGGCATAACGTAGGGTATGATCGGAAACGAGTCAAGGAAGAATACCATTTGGATCGCAGCGGGAATTTCTTCTTGGATACCATGTCATTGCATATCGCGGTCAATGGGATGTGTTCGAGGCAGCGCCCGACGTGGAGGAAGATGAATAAACAGAAGAGTGAAAAGGCTGAATCGTTTGAAGAGGAAGTTGCTGAAAATCCATGGTTCAGCCGCAGCGCCATGAACGGGTTGGCTGATGTGGCGTACTTGCATTGTGGGATTGAGATGGATAAGACTACGCGGGACTTGTTTGGGGAATATTCAAAGGAAGAGGTGGTGGAAGATTTAGATAAAATGCTGAATTATTGCGCCACAGACGTGCAGACGACATATAAAGTGCTTCAGAAGGTGCTGCCAGCGTTTTTGAAGATTTGTCCACATCCTGTAAGTTTTTCAGGGTTAATGGAACTGTCACAGGTATTTTTACCCATCAATGAGCAATGGGATCAGTACATTGAAAGTTCTGAACGCATTTACCAGGAATCGACAAAGAAGATCCACGAACAACTGAAGAAGCTAGCGGAGGAAGCATTGGAGCATAAGAATCCCGAAAAGGATCCATGGTTATGTCAGCTTGACTGGGAAGTCAAGCCTATCCGTATGGTCAAGGGTAAGAAAAAGGGAGACCCAGAACGACCTGATCCGCGTCAAAAGATGCCCGGTAAGCCGAATTGGTACAAATCGCTCTTCCCGAGCGCGGCTAAACCTATGAACTTGTCGGTACGGTCACGGTTCGCGCCCCTACTGCTCCGGCTGCAGTGGGATGGCAACCCGCTGATCTGGACTGATGCATTTGGATGGGTGTTTGCAACGGCCAAGAAGAATAAAGACAAATATGACAAGTTGAATTATACTCCATGTGATATGACCATTGAAGATTTAAAATACCGCAAGGCTACCGGGAAAGTTTACTTCAAAGTCCCGCATAAAGACGGCCCTACGGCACGATGCGTGTCGCCCATGGCCAAGGGGTATATTTCATATTTTGAACAAGGAATTCTAAGTTCTGAATTTGAGTATGCTAAAGAAGCCATTCGGCTCAATTCTCAAAGCTCGTATTGGACGGCAGCGCGTGAACGTATCTTCAATCAAATGCCGGTATATACCGACACAGTCAAGATGGGCCATGTTCCAGATAAGGGCAAGAAGTTTGGCATGATTATCCCACGTATCATCCCCATGGGCACCATCACACGTCGAGCAGTAGAAGATACCTGGCTAACAGCATCCAATGCCAAGAAGAACCGAGTTGGGTCCGAGCTGAAAGCCATGATCCAGGCGCCGCGCGGGTACAAGTTTGTAGGCGCTGATGTGGACTCGGAGGAGCTGTGGATTGCTAGTTTGATTGGTGATTCTCTGTTTGGTATTCATGGTGGTACTGCTCTGGGTTGGATGACATTGGAAGGTACCAAGGGTGAAGGCACAGACTTGCACTCCAAAACAGCCAAGATTCTAGGCATTTCCCGTAATGAAGCCAAGATTTTCAACTATGGTCGTATCTATGGTGCCGGGCTCAAGTTCGCTGCTACTTTATTACGACAGTTCAATCCCATGTTATCGGTCGAAGAAGCCAATACCACAGCTAGCAAGTTATACGAAGCAACAAAGGGTGTTAAAACGCGTGTTAAGGGGTTTGACATGAAACAGTTTTGGCGTGGTGGGTCCGAATCGATTGTATTCAACCGACTCGAAGAACTTGCTGAGCAGGAAACGCCGCGCACCCCTGTGCTAGGCGCCGCTATTACCGAAGCTTTGACAAAGCGTAACCTTGGCACGGGATCAAATTTCTTGACATCCCGAATCAATTGGTCTATTCAAAGTTCGGGTGTCGATTACCTGCATTTACTTGCAACGGCCATGAACTACCTTATCCGGCGATACAACATTCACGCACGCCTGGCGATTACAGTGCACGATGAAATTCGGTACATGGTGAAAGAGTCTGATCAATATAAGGCATCACTGGCGCTACAAATCGCCAATTTGTGGACGCGGGCCATGTTTTGTCAAAAGCTGGGTATTGATAACGTGCCTCAGTCGGTGGCATTTTTCAGTTTGGTGGATATTGACCATGTAATGAGAAAGGAAGTGGATTTGGACTGTGTTACTCCATCGCACCCGGAAAGTATTCCTCCTGGGGAAGCCATTGATATCGAGCAGTTGCTGCAGAAGGTGTCTAGTTTAACTGGTGAGAAACGTGGGTTCAAGATTAAAGACTGTGAGTATCCTGCAGCACTTGCCTCTCAGCAGCAGGCAGATGGACAGAGTGAACAGACGGCACTGGATAAACAGGTTGCTTCAGAGTACCTACGTGCTCAAATAACTCCGGATTCTAATGAAGTCAAGAATATTGCCAAGAAGGTACGTAAGTTGCGGGGCATCAAACCTCGTAAGCTTGTGAAACCGCCTGTGTCGCCTAATATGTTTCTAGATCTGGAAACGGTGCGAGAGATTAATTCGGATAGCGGGTTTTGGATCAATGATGGATTGAATATGGATGTGTATAATCATCATACTTCAACGCCTGTCCGGTCGCATTTGCACAAGTAGCAGTTTGCATGGCATGCTATAATATCACATACTGTACTTACATTTCGTGGGCCATGCCCCGCGTCTAATATATTTATTAGGATATCCAAAAAAAAAAAGGAAAAGAAAAAAAAATTTATAAATAACCAGCTACTAGCGCTACCACTACTACTGTTGCTGTTTTTGTTGCTTTCGGGCAAGATACTTTTGCCGCGCAGCTTCAATTGCTGCCAAACGATCAGGTTTATCCGACTTGACCAGGGCGTCAATCTTCTGCTGGCGTTTCTGTTGGCGTTCCCTCTCCTGTTGCTGCCTGGTTTCTTCAATCTGTCGTTCCAGGTTCCTTGACTCATCCTCATTCATTCGGCGGGAAACAGACTGCTGAGGACCCTGCTCCTGCGGAGGTTGAGGCAGCGGCCTTGATGGCGCCGTCGTTGTCGACGTTTGCATATGCGTTTGCGGCTCATGTTCATCGTCGGTAGTACCTGCATTGCCAACCTTTTGATTCAGCAACGTATTATAAAACCCCATCATCCCACTTCTTCGGTTGGGTTGGCTCTGTTCCTGCTCCTCTTGCTGCTTGGCTCGTTCCATTTCCTCTCGTTTCTGTTTATACCCACTCGTAATAATCGATTCTACCCCTTCAAACTCATTCTTTTCTTTCTCTGCTTCTCTTTCGCGTTGAATCTTCGTGCTCTGTGCGCGTAACCGGTCGTTATCGCGGCGGCGTTTAGCCTCTCTAAATTTCTCAACATATCTCTCCTAAATCAATCCTATGTTAGCACCAACTCAGTCCGTTTAGGCATATTTCTTTGTCGTATACATACAGCTTGTTTGTCGTCTTCTTTCTTTGACGGCACGTGCAACCCTCCTTTTATATCATCGTACACTTCATCATACGCAAACAATTGGTTGTCTTTCTGAGCGGCATCTTCGACCTTACCGTCATCACCGTCACCGTCTTCATTTTCATCACTATCATCGTCTAACGACGAGAATGCAGAACTAGATAACATCAGCTTTTGCCGTTTCACTTCCATTACATCATCTTCCTTACCATCATCACTACTATCGTTATCGTTATTATTATTATTATTATCAAACACTGGCTTCCTAGGACCTTTCGGCACGGCTCGCACGTTACTCAAGTTCAATGGCTTTGCAGGTTTCGCAGGTGGCGATTTCTTCAATGTGATATTCAAGGGGCTACTACTCGGGCTACCAGTTGATGTCTTGTGCACGATATCACGTCGTCCACCCATTACTA
>JAKTQM010000258.1:912-12241 GCA_030558825.1 Blastobotrys niveus
GTTTGTATTCGGAGAACTGGGGGAGTTGTAGTAAGTAGTATGGACAGGGATGGTATTTGATGGTCTGTGCGGTCAAGATTAAAAAAAAAAAGTCACACCACTGGAGATGTGTATCTAAGGAACACGAAAATTCCCGTTCTCGGACACCGGATTTATAAAGTCTGGGGAACATATTCTTTCATTCGGGGTGCAATTATATACATTTTTAATCATTTAAATGGAAAACATTAGAAAAAATCATGCAAGAATAAAAATCAACATTGAGTTAGGATCTATAGTTGGAATGAAAAACATCAATCCAGGGGACGCACGCCCAGCTTGGTGAAGAATTCCTTGGAAAAGTAACAAGCTTTTTCTTCAAAGTCGCATTTTTCCGATTGATTACAGGTCCAAAAAGCTGCTGCATCTTGCCATTATATGTGACACCCAAAAGCTTGTCTTCTGATACAACATATTACTGATATTTTGGCTGGTTTTCTGGGTGATGAAAAAAAACTTTGATGCAGGGACATGCAGCTCAGCCACAGCTTAAGCGCCAAGCGCCACAGGGCAGGTGGGTGGATCTACTCCCTCCGATGGACGTGGGGCTGATGCTGAAAACTTTAGATCGCGCGGCTGCCCCTCAGAAATTGTAGCATAACCGATGTCATGTTTAAACCTTCGAATGTAGCAGCTGTGAAAAAAAAATCGATATCCGATCAGGCTCCAACGGTATGATAGGAAAATTTGTGCCATGAGATTGGCTCTTAATAGGGTAGGCATATAAGCAAACGTCAACGGGACTTATACATGGCTTCTGTTCGAGGCGTTGATAGAATATTCCAGCAAGACAAAACTGGTGATAAAGGAGGGAAGGAACATGAGTCTGTGAAAAATTCTCCTTCCCCCAAGTGTTATTTTGGAGGTGGGAAATCCTCTTCCTTTTATAGTTTTCCTTGCCGGCGGTGGGGGCGTTCTGTACGACGAGGGGTTGTAGTTAAGCGCCGTGTGAAGGTAATAGGCAGGGTTCCATAACAGCATCGCGAAGGACAACCATGTGTGTCCAATAAGAATGACGCTTCCCATTGACAGCCTCCGCTAATTGCCGCCGAGGTATCCTACATAGACCTATGGCATGAATAAATGCTATAGAGAGTACGCAATAAAGAGGGCCAAACAGGGCTGGGCGGTAGCGTTGTAGCAATGGTGACAGGCAATACCTATTGCAGCTAGAATAATGAATAATAACTTATATAGAAAGAAAGCAAAATGCAGAGACAATGATTTTGGTACAACAAGTCAGGGGTAGAGTTACCCCAGAACTGTGGCTGCTGGCGATATCGGAGGGCCGATGGCGCTTTTTTCCATGATTTAGACGCTGGAAAAGGAAACCTTTAAACATACACACTGTCATGTCAAGCGTTAATCTATCTCATGGTCCGTTATAAACTCGACAGCCAGTGCTCCTTCAATTCATTTCCTGTAGAGGTTATGGAGATGATATTTTGCAACCTCGGTAAGGTCGATTACCTTCACGCATCTCACGTGTGCCGAATATGGCGTAGTGTTTGTCGCTCTCCGTTTCTCTTAGGTCGTCATGTGCAAACCTTTTATTGTTACTGGTCGGATGCAGGCGATTATGAAACGTTATTGCGTCAATGTATGATCAAGCTGGATCTCTATCTCGATCATCCTGATAACCAATATGGCGGACGGAAATTGCTAAACGGGGGTCCAGTTAATCGGGGTATTACTGTCGACAATGAGGGAGACGTTTATAAGATCCATGTTTGGTGGGCGGATGGTTGTTACAAGACTGGATTTTACAAGCACAAAGGCTGCAATGGGGACAAATATTCGACCATTCGCCAGCTGCATCCTGCAACGAATACTATGACTTTGAGCGCAGTTTTTCACTCACCCAATGCTGATTTTCTACTGGCTATATTTGATAAAGGAACGTGTCTAACATTTGATTCTGAGGCTAACACACTGGCGATATGGGCCAGCCCCTTTGAGTTCCAAGCGGTGGCTACAGATGACCCGACAGTAGTGATAGGATTGGCAGTGCATTTGGAAGCGTTGATGGTAGTCAACATGAAAACTAGCGAGTGTTTGGTAGTGCCAGTGAAAACGCAAATTGGACCACGAGTAACCAAGATGGGTAAGGCTGTTACTGTGCCGGGGTGTCTAGTCAGTATTGCAGACGACGTCCAGTGGAAAGATTGCTTCGAACACCCAGAACTGATCCGAGTGGACTACTTTTCAGAGAAGAAGTTTATATACCCTATCCGGTACGGTTATATTTTGGTCAAAACTGAACAGGCGATTAACGATAGGGCGATTGTTAGTGCCGCTACCGGGCAAAGACTGGATGACCGGAGTTACACGCCCATAATACCTTGCAAACACAAGCTGGGCTGGAACACAGTTGGAGACATCAATTCCGCCAAACCAAGAAGAAATTTGAGCAAAATGGAGGTTGATAAGCAGTTTAGCTCGATCCAAAGAGCATTGAGGAGGATCAGATATCGATGCGAGCCTACAATTCAACAGTTGCAGCAGTTGGCCCTTAGGATTGCCATTCGCCGACCGGTCAACGATTGGTGGGCACAGAAATGGGATAATGTCTATGTTTCGGGAGATTGTACACGGCTGGTATGTGCTGATGTGAAAACAATTGCAGTATATCCACTACGGTATCTTGCCATGGAATCGGTAGTGAGCAATGTCTGCAGGGAGTTTTACCTCGGCGGGCGATTTGAAACCTTGACGTGCTCTGACAATGGGAAAAAATTAGCGGTTTGGTCGGAAAGAGGTGAGGGCTTCTTTTACGTCTTACGAGGTGAATATAATCTAAAGCAGACTACAATTGTTGATTTTATACACAATTGAGGCTCAACGTGTGTGTGTGTGGGGGGGGGGTCCCGTCGTCCGATGGTGGGTGGTATTTTTGATCTGTGAACGCATGTTATCAGCATAGGAAGCAGTAACTAGGGCCTTGTGCGCGGTTTATTTAATAAAATAGTGCCAATTTTTGCAGTTCCATGTTCTTCTCGGCATCTTCTACTTTAAAATGTCCAAGCACGATGAGTACGTAGTGTGGGCGATGCGGTTACCACTAGAAATTTTGGAAATCAAGTCTATGCTATGTCTGCCTTTACACGTCCCTTGATCAAAGTAGAATACTTTCCCGAGAAATTTGTACATGCTATCCCGACACGGATATATCCTGACTGAAAGTACACTAAAAAAATGACAATGAGATGATTAGAGCCACCTGCTCGGACGAAGGCTGGATCACCGAAGCTTTATTCCGAACCCGGACAACGACAAGATAGGCTGGGACCACAATGGAAAAGGCCAAGCCCGCCGAGTTGGAGTTAGATTTGAGCGGAATGTGGTACGGAAATGTATACTCTAAGCGATGAATCCAAAAAAACAGTACGTACAAAGTCAAAATAGAAGTAGAGCCAGCTTTATATCTGACTACGATAAAAACCCGTTTGACAGCCGCACGTTCTTCAGATCGGCAATTACCGATCTAGACCACACCTTTTTTAAACGAAACTTTTTTTTTTTTGGCACTGAAAAAATTGACACAATCTTTTAACTATCAACACAAACTCTATAGACAGACAAATGTTCAAACCGACATTATCATCCACATCTATACTAGCTCGAAGAGCTACATTAGCACCAGCAACACAGCATATTTTCCGCCGAGCATATACTCTAGATGCGCTCTCGACTGATATAGAAACGGTGGATCTCGCCTATGACCGGTTCGACCCGCCAAAGACCGAACCTAAAGGTGAACCTATTATTTTCCTGCACGGCTTATTTGGATCCAAAGTCAACAATAAAACAGTTAGTAAAGTACTAGCACGGGATCTTGGGCGAACAGTGTACTGCTTGGATCTACGAAACCACGGTGATAGTCCACATAACAATCGACACGACTACCCAGCCCTGGCGGCTGATGTTGAGGCGTTTGTAACCAAACAAGAGCTCGGCAAATCTATTGTTATTGGCCATTCGATGGGTGCCAAGGCGGCCATGGCGATGGCATTACGACGACCGGAGCTGGTTCATTCGCTTGTACCGGTTGATAATGCGCCAATAGACGCTCGATTGGGGTCGGATTTCTGGAAGTATATTAAGGGTATGAAGGTTATTGATCAAATGGGTGTCACACAGACTAAGGAAGCATATAAAGTGTTCAAGGCATATGAAGGTAACGTTGCTATTCAGCAGTTTTTGCTTGCCAACTTGAAGAAGCAGGATAGCGGAGTGTACAAGTTCAGAGTGCCATTGGATATCTTGGGTAAGAGCCTCGACAAGATGGCTGATTTCCCTTATCATCCTGATAAGTCGCGATTTGCTGGACCAACATTGTTTATTCGAGGCACACAGAGCGTTTATGTGTCGGATGAAGCGTTCCCAGCAATTGGTCAGTTCTTCCCTCGGTTCAGTATGAAGGATGTGGATGCTGGGCATTGGTTGATTTCCGAAAAGCCACAAGACTTTTTGCAGTATACCAAGGATTTCATCAAGGGTTTTGATGAAGAGTAAGGTAGTAGTAGCAGCGCATAGATATATTTAGAATTTTTATGTTTTAATGAATTTTGTAG
Source organism: Blastobotrys niveus (assembly GCA_030558825.1). Classification (NCBI taxonomy): domain Eukaryota; kingdom Fungi; phylum Ascomycota; class Dipodascomycetes; order Dipodascales; family Trichomonascaceae; genus Blastobotrys; species Blastobotrys niveus. Next base: position 5,526 of record JAKTQM010000258.1, read on the forward strand.
ATACTTATAACAGTTGTCGTATGGTAAAAAGTACTGGAAATTCACGTAGCCAAACACACCTTCTGTCGAGATTGTATAAGCCCACACGTTACCTGCTTGACGAGCTACAACGTTGTTCGATATTGCTATTAACTGGGCAGCAATTCAAGCAACTGGTAGTGGAAATCAAACATTCGCAGACACATCGGATGCCGACAATAACCGGCACACTTATATAAATCTTTGTGAAATCATTCACTTTGTTTTTGTTTTTCAAACTCTTGACAACAACAAATACGTCCAATACTGCCATATCTAAACAATGACGTCTGAACACTATATGAACCACACTATGCTTCGGATCACTGATCCGAAGAAAAGCTTGCCATTCTATGAAAAAAACTTTGGCTTCAAGCTTTTGAAGGAAATGCCAGTACCGGAATTGGGCTTCACCAACTATTTCCTTGCTATCGACAGCAATCGAAAGCCACAAGAAAAAAACCAGCCATGGTACAAGCGACAAGGTGTATTGGAGCTCTGTCATAATCATGGTGCAGAAAACGATCCAAATTATAAGACCAACAATGGTAATGAGGAGCCACATCGAGGGTTTGGCCACATTGCCATCTCTGTCGACAACATTGAAGAATGCTGTAAACAACTAGAAAGCAATGGTGTTCAATTCCGAAAAAAGTTGACTGATGGGCGACAAAAGAACATTGCGTTTGCATTGGACCCAGATGGGTACTGGATTGAACTGGTTATTAACCGTTCCATGACTCCAAAGGAAGGTGAACATGATATCGGCAATAATGTGTTCAATCATTCGATGATTAGAGTCAAGGATGCTGAAAAGTCGCTTGATTTTTATAAGAATCGTCTTGGTATGACATTGTTGTGTACGAAGGAAATGGCGGAAGCAAAGTTTACGCTGTATTTCTTAGGGTACCCTACTGATCCAAATTTCAAGGAAAACTCGGCTGAAGGGTTGATGGATATGAATGGTGTTGTGGAATTGACTTGGAATTGGGGTACCGAGAAGGAAGAAGGGAATATATATCATAATGGTAATGATAAGGGTCCAAATGGAGATATTCCGCAAGGGTTTGGTCATTTGTGTATTACGTGTGATGATGTTGACAAGACGATTGAAAAGTTTGAAAAGGAAGGAGTGACGATTAAGAAGCGACGAACCGATGGCAAGTTGAAGTTTATTGCGTTTATTGCCGATCCTGATGGGTACATGATTGAGGTCATTCCAAAGGCTGATCTTCCAGAAAAGTTGTTAGATTGAGTAGCTACCCCAGCGTTGTAAAAGCGCGGGGCTTGTCTATAATAAAGAAACGTCGTTTTTTTTTTTAATCCTGTGTATTCGTACATGCGGCCCTGCATGAGGTACACACACTAGTAAAAATAAAATAAATCATTCTTAACTATACAAATACACTTATTCTTAGCAATACTCAAACTTTTTATATCTCACTCACCATCTATGCAAACACATCACTACTCTCCACTTCCAAATCATCCTCCAACGAATTAAACGACGTGAAATGCACTGGCCGATGCAACTCATGATAAAACGGCAACGGCGCATCCATCTTGAGATTATACTCCATCTCAGGACTCCATGCAGCACCCGTGAAGGCATAATTCCAAATATCATCCTCAGGAACCAAAAAGAACCCCTTGAATTTATCCGATAACAACATGGCTACTTTCTTGCCAAACCGTTTATCGAACCCTTCAGGATTAATCTCTGCTTCTTGATGGTCAGCACCCCATTCATAGCCCTGGTTAGACAAGTTGAAGCCTACCAGTGATACCGAACCCGGAGTTATACCCACCACCATTGTCATACAATCTGATGTTGACCATGTCGAGTTTTCTTTCAACATTTTGCTCATGAGCGATACATCGACCGGTTGCAAGAACTTGGCGTCCCCTTCTTGCGTATGCAGCCATCCTAATGGTTCCATACCGTTCAACATGCCAGATGCTTCTGGAGCCTGGTGTGGCAATTGCACGGCAGTAAGGGTGCCCAGCTGTGGTACGAGCGCTACTGCTCTTACTTCCTTGATATTTGGTCGTTCAGGATCCGGCGACACACCGTATAGGTACCCACCGACTTGTGCTCGCAAGTCGCAGATTTGCAGCAACTTTTTGAGAATATTCTTTGGCACAATGTATACATTGTTTCCTTCCGTTACATCAGCAGCATCAATAAAGATGTTCTTGGCACGTAAGTGTAGATTGGAAGCTGCAATGGCTTGGTTACGCCATTCCGTCTTGGATGAAAATGCAGATTGGCCGTATTTACTGGTAGTGACGGTAACAAGCTCATCACCGTGAACGTTCGTGGTGAGGGTGGTAACAGCAGTGGCATTGTTAGATTCGGCATCGATCTGTTGGTTCTGCTTCTCCTGCGCTGCCATTCGTTGTCGTCGTTTAGACGGATCACGAATGTCTTGACCAAGGATAATGTCCCGGATTTCACTTTGAGTGAGCGAAGATACCTGAACATCGTTTCGTTCACCATAATCCTTCAAGATCAAGTCACTGAGCTGGTTTTCAACCGTGATCCATTGCTCCGTGGTTAATGATGGCCATAGATGATGCTCCTTGGTCACTACAGACCGATCTGGTCGCAGAATCAACTTGGTCTTTTCTGGGTTAACTGTCAACCCACGCAAAATCAGCGTCAAACGCGAAAAGGCAGTACCTGGCTCCGTCTTGTTCTCCACTAGCCAGTCATCGTACATGTTATACAACAGCATTTGCGGCTCGGTCGCCTTCATGACCACATCAGCCAACTTTTCCACTTTCATGGCTGCCGGGAACGGCAGGCTCAATTCACTTGGTCGAATCGTCACGTTAGGGAAATCCAAAAGCTGTACTTCCAATGGATCCAAAATAGCCTTTCGTAATACAATCAATTGTCGAGGCTGTTGTTCTTTCGGTAGCGATCTTAATAACGCTGCGGTTTCTTCTGCCGCTTTCCATTTAGCTAGCTGACCCAATCGTTTCTGACCTGTCCATGCTGATGTATGGATAACCTTCAAGAATAATTGACCTATTAGAGAAAAGAGAATTGTTAGTTTTTCTGTGAATTAACACTTGCAGTTAGAAAGAGGGGGGAGGAACATACCGTCTCGGGGATTGAAAATAAACAAAGCACCGTTCAATGGCTTTGTCGAGACATTGCCTTCGAACGTCTTGTGAATTGTAACTCGATACACATTTGTATCATCAACAAAGAACTGCGTATCCTTACCAAACAGTTCCGAGTAGTTGCTCGAACTCAAAAACGCTTGTTGCGGTGTCGTATGATGTAGTTGCAACCCCTTTCGAATTCGTTCTCGCAATACGTGCAACGCTGGATTCTTCTTCATGACTTGTAACATGGTCGACTGCATCAAGTTCTTCAAACCAGGGAACCAATTACCATACCCATCGTAGATGTTATATGCCAGATCAATACCAATCATGATACCGGTAGGCGATGGGTAATGGCTCATCTTGTCCTGTGTATACTCCAAAAACTTGGCCCGTACATACCGTTCGATATCATGCGAGTCATAGTCACCATATCGCAGCTGGACATCTACCCAGAACTTTTGTGTAGTGGCAAAATCCATTTCCCCACCAGAATCGCTCATGTTGAGTGGCTTGGATACCCCCCATTTGAACGATGCATCGAGGATCAAGTCTGCAGTCGATGAATTCATCTTGTATGACTTTCGAGGATGAATTGGCGCCTTTTCAACCTTTTCAATATCTAACGTGCTCATGTGGTCTTGCAAGACAGTATAGATATCAGCAACGACACCTTCATGGATCTTCTGCCATAAATGCGCTCGGAAGATTTGAATCAACGAGATCTTCAATGTCGGAATCTTGCCGTGCAAAAAGATACCAGTCAAATCAAGTTGCACCAAAAACCCGACGTAGACATTGGCTCGGTTGATAGTTGGTGACCACCATAATGTAAACCGTCGATTTGGAATTTGACTCAACCCGGATCGTTGTGCATTGGTCAACTTTCGATACTTCATACTTTCTTCAAACCCACTGCCCTTTTCCCAGAACAATCCTTCCCAGGATTCAAACCCGGTAGATTTGAACAAGGTATGTTCAAGAATCGTCTCGATACCACCTAACGCCTGGATAACATCCGTTCGATACTGGTTCAAGTTCCACAACCTACCATCATGTCGATTATTAGTCCATGCGAAAGATGATGGCTTGCTAGTAGCATACTGCCGGAAGATGGCACGGATTCGGAACCCCTTGTCGTAGGCAAGTACTTGTTTATCACGCTGGAACAACGTGCTGATACGTGGCAAGCCACGATCCCAACAATCTTCCAAGTCTTCAAGCGTAATCTTGACATTCTGCTGCAACGCTTCGGCCCGTTTCATGGCGTACTCGGCCCATACCCGCTGCGAGTCTCTAAACTCCGCTTCCCAGTGTGTAACATAGTTGAAAATGTTTGGAATGAGTTGATCTTCAGCAGTACCGCTGTTCATACCAGCACGGAAATGCGTGATACCAGTATCGGTTTGCTTGGACCATCGTAGATCCGACACTGGAATCAAAATATGACTGGCACTGATCATACCCAGCCCACCTAGTTCCTTAGGCGTATAAAATACAGCTGGAGGGAACCGCGACGGCATCTTGGAATTGAGACCAATCTTGACTCGTGTTTGGATCTTGGTTTCGCATTTTACCAGCACATCAAGCAACGGCTCCGTCGTCGTAACTGCTTCTCGGTAGTACGTGACCAACTCAATCAATGCCGTATTCCATCGATTGACAATCTTGGTGAACGTGGTCGAACCCGACGTCATCAAAATCTGTCGAATTCGATTATTGAACTTGGCAATATCAGCATCAGATACTCGCAGATGAGCCTTGGCCGTCCGCTCCTTTGTCGATTCATCTACCAATTCCCATCCTTCATCGCCCGAATCTGGTGCATCTTCGTCACGACGGAATTTGGGCAAGATACGCACTTCAAATCCAAGCATGCCAAATAACAAGTTGGCGTTATCCTGACTATACACGGACGCAAACGTATCTTCCCATTCAATGGTCACGACAGATCGTGGCAGACGGTTCTGCAGTTCCCAGAACGCTGCACGGCCCAAATTGACATCGTGCCGCATAAGTTTCATCCGTTGATCTCGTGGCCAGCATTTCTTATTGTTATAACCAACCACACTTTCAAAGTTAGGATCCGGATTCTCACCTAGGTACCGTGAAATCAAATCCTTCGTCTCATCACTGGTGAACCGGAAAAACACGTGGATTCGATCAATGTACCGCGTATACAACCGAATTGGATGGTTGATTTCGACATCGTCATTATGGAATTGCAAAAATTCATTTGGTCGGTTAGGTGGGCCCGCCAATTCAGATGCTCGTGGTAACCCTAATAACAGCAAATCAATCAACAGTCCGTAGTATTGATACACAAATGATGCAAATTGCAACCCACGAATCAACCCATATTGATTGATATGGCTCATATCCTTGTACGTCAAGCTGATGTTATTCTTGGCCGTGATATAATCCGCCAGGTTCGAATCCATGATCAATCTCAACAACCGATTCAGCAGCGTAAAGTCAACCTTATCTGCCATCTTGTTCAAAGTCGTTTCCAGCATCACATTACATTGACCATCGCTGATATCCCATACATCTGTCAAGTTGTTAATCCCCTGGCACCATTTATACACCAACAATGGCGGTACTTCCGTGTCACTAGGTTTGATCCAGTTGGGGAATAAATGCCGCTTATCTGCTTGATACCACAAGTACTGATCCAACCATGCATCTGTGATCTTTTCCAACGGATCAATTTCATAAACTGGCGAGGTATGACTATAATGGTCCACCAACTCAAACGTAGCTTCCTTAAACACTCGTTGTGTGAGAATATTCTTCTTGATCTGCATAATCGTCTCATGCGGCGAATCATATGCTTGTTCAATAAACGCCAGTTCCTGCCGCTGCGACTGGTTCAGCCGTGCCTTCATACTGAAATTATCCTTGAGATTATCCAACGCCAAGTTGAGAATCTTGATATCCAGGTTACTCTGTTTATCTGACGGGAACTCTATAGGTTTAAACCGTCGACTCTCTAGCCAATGCATCATCGTCTTGTACATGGCCACTGCTTCGTCACTTGACAAGTAAGGCCCATCTTTTTGATAATTATACTGTCGTTCTTGCTCCTCCTTCAACCACAATCGTGTCAATCGGCCAAGATTCTTCTTTGCCACAGTCTTGTCTACTGTTGCACCTCGTCGAATTCGTTCTCTATTATAATGCGCCACAGAAATCCATCCATCTGCTTTTGCCTTGACGTATTTCAAAATCATATTCTCAATTGGTGCAGGTAATCCAGGAACTTTCCAAGGAATATTGGCTTTCCAGCATCGCCATGCTTCGCTCAAATGTTGCGTCAACACCTTCACCTTGTTTTGCTTCACCCCTTCTGGCATTTGATCAACCAATTCCTTGATAACTGCATTACGCAGTTCCAAGTCATAATACGCATCAACCCGCTGCTTTGTAACCGTCTTTGGCACATTCTTATTCTGACGACCTTCGAACTGTCGAGCAAGTAAATTACCAAGCCAGTTTTCAAGCAAGGGGATAATACCTCGTAAAAACGATAACCAAACTCTCCAGGCCGGTTGCCAGAACCCAACACCATGGCCCTTGCC
>JAKTQM010000272.1:810-16156 GCA_030558825.1 Blastobotrys niveus
AGTGAACGCCGTGAACCCGTGCGTTCGTGGTACAATCGACGACACGGCACAGTAATCGCTAGGTACCATTGCGTCACGTTTCCCACCTGCTAACGATATAAGCACCGTATCATCCAGTGGACCAGCATGTTTGTTGTTGTTGTTATGTGAATGAGGCGAGAACGCTCCTCGCCAGTACTGGTTAACCAGGTCGTATACCGTAATAATATCATGATCAAATGTCAGTGGCGGCACGATATGCGGTGTAGATAACGTCAAGATTGTGTTTATACTCTTATCATTGTAATTGGGCGCTGCTACCAACGACCGAGCCACAATGCCACCCATGGAATGACCCACGATAATCACGCTCTGAGGCGGATTATCCTGACCATCATACAGCGAAAGAATAAACCTTACAGCATCGTTACAAAACTCCACCTGATCCAACATAGTTTGGCCATGGAACGCTGTAAAATCTTCTGTAAAATCTGCTGTAAAAACATCGAATTTTGGTTGTCGTTTATGTCGGGCAGCATCATCGCGACGTTTGTATGCGGTATACGACGCGATTGACCTTGCCTGACCATAACTCCCCGCATGCCCGGGGATAAATAGCACTGGCACGCCTCGTGGTGTCACATCGTTATCATCGTCGATATACCCTTCGCTGTATAAATGAACAGAGTATTTGTTGGCCATGCGACTATGCTCGGTGGTGAAGGAATTAAGACGGGCGTACCGCGGGTACATGCTGATAGGATGGCATCCTGATGAATCTGTTGTGGTTTTGTATGCATAAAAGACGGTTCCCAGGACCCACAATGCGAATGCTGCGAGACCTACAGGAAGCAGGCTTTTCCTCATCATTCGGAGTCTAGCTTGGTTAGTATAGCGTGTGCGTGTCTTGAGTGGGTTTGTCGGTGTGTACGGGTTTCGGCTGGGAGCTTGTCCCGCCCGGCCGACTTTAGACGGTGCGGCGTAATATGTAGAGTAAAGATAACGTCAATGAATGATCAATTGTCGAGAACTGAGAATGAAAAAAACAGGAATTTATTGAATGTAAAACTAAAAGACCAAATAAAGAAAAAAAGAGAAACTTAAAAACGATATATTTAAAGGAAAGCTAAAGCTGCTTTTACGCATCTTGTTCGTGCTTCACATTCGGTAAATCATCATAGGCATCGACATTATACCCCTTGAAATGTCTTGCCTTGACCCTACGATCAAACAACAAATCCAACTCTTCAAACGTTCGTCCTTTTGTCTCTGGAATTCTAAAAAACGCCCAAACAAGACACACCAAGCAACAGGCGGCCCACACTAACGCTGCCTTGGCCTTCAAATCCGCTTCAGTCGGGTTCAACAAGTACGGGTTAGCAACTGCGCCAACAATCGTCACGATATTATACGAGTTTCTCGCCAACGCCACCGTCTTTTGTCGTAATCGTGTCGACGAAATCTCCGATACCAAAGCATAACACAATGGCCCCACACTTAGATCATACACAAAGGTAAACACCATGAGCAAACTGCCTGCTGCGTACTGGGCTGCTTGATTCGAGTCTGGTGCAAATCCTACAAACCCCATTGTCACCAACAAGATAAACAACACTGCCAACCCGCCGACATAGATTGTTCGTCGACCGTACCACGTCATCAAGAACCAGGAGAGAATGGTGCCGGCGACCCCGAGCGGTGCTTGGGCCAGCGACACATTATACGCCTGTTTAGCTGAAATCCCTGCGGTTTGTAGCAAATACACTACCCATCCTTGGAATAACCCGCCGCATAAAGTCTGGGCAGCCCATGCCATGCACGCAATCTCGGTTCGACGCAGATCGGACCCTCGGAAACATTGTGCGTATGTTGCCTTGGCAGACATTTCCTTCTCGACTTCATTCGTATGCCGCATCATGGCGATTGTACCTTGAACATCTAGTTCGTCAGTGTCACGAGCAAGTCGTCGCAAGCTCTTTTCAGCTTGTTCATAACGTCCCTTTCGGACTAGGAACCAAGGAGATTCCGGAGCGAAATAGATGAGGGTCATTAGAGGAAGTGGCCATGCCCATTGAAGCCCGAATGGGATTCGGTACCCCCATTGATTGTTGATTTCCAAGCATGCTCGGACGATATAACCGGATACCAAGGACCCCAATACCCATGCCAAGTTGACAAACACAGTCAAGTACCCTCGAAGTACAAGCGGGCAACATTCACTAGCGTATACTGGAGCACTAGTTTGGAACACCCCCAATGCGATACCAAGGAAGATTTCACCGACAAGCAAGACTTCAACATTTGGAGCAAAGAAAAGCAGGAATACAAACGCGCATACACCGACTAGAGCGCTGATCAAAACTTTACGATGACCCCATCGATCCGATGCATACCCGTTGATAAAGATACCGATAATTGAACCAACGTTACACCCATTGGAAAGCCCCGATTGCCATGCAGCAGTGAGTTGGTATGTACCATCGTCGAGTTGTTCGCCGTACTTTTTTTGAAATTCTGGAAACCCATAAAATGATCCTAGCAAAGATAAATCGAATCCTTCCATGATAAGAGTGAAACTGATCACAGCGGACCACAGACACGCCTTGGGGTACATCTTGATACCTTCTAGTAACCCCATTTCATGTTCATGATCCGAAGCACGTTTCCCGTCCCGAGAAATTTTGAGCCATTCTTCACTGGTGGCGGCGTCTTCCATGTGGGTGATTGTCGCCCTATCTTTTGCATCAATATCTGCCATTGTCAATTAAAAAAGAAAGTGTATTGAAAAAAGCGTGTTTGAGAGATAAAGATCTAAGAGATTAATAAATCGAACGAAGGTCGTCGATCATGGTATTTATATATCTCTCGTTTCATGGTGAACAAAATGCCAAACAGGCATGGCATAGGGCTCCAAGCATGCATGAGAATGTAATGAAGGCATAAAGAAAAACACAAATGATCAACCTGCGTTACGATAGTTGGACTTGTGGAAACGACAGCTCATTGGCAGATTCTCGGTCCGATGCACCCTCTCCTGAAACTGGAGCTGATAACCCCGCTTTAGGACTCGGCTGCAAACCGCCCGCCGCACGGCTGACTAGTCGGCTCGCCAATAGGAAAACACAAACAAGGACGCCGTTGGCACGGCTGCAGGGTTTTTGGAAGTGGAGGAAGCTAAAATTCTATTGTTTAATATCACGGGCCGTGAATAGGAAAAGATGCGGGGGATGGTGGAGGAGTCGTATTGGTGATACACACGGGCCGTGAAGGTTTAGCAGGCAGTAGGCAGTAGGCAGTAGACAGATGACCATGGCTGCATTACAAGAGCGAATGCGATGGGAAGATGATCTAAGGCTGGAAACATGGTCGCTTCCACTCCCTAATATTCCAATTTGGTTGATTTGCAAAGTGCCGGAAAGGAGCACTTTTCGCTAATACGCGACGCAAGCGTGGCAAGGGCCCGCTACAGTCATAATGAAAGCCGCACAGGTTGATCTTTAGATAAAGAAACAAGTCGCACTTAAACCCTGGATCTTGAATAGATCGGATATGCAAGACAAGATTAGGCTGCCAAGATGATTTTCAAAAACGTTGATTACCTATGAAAAAAAAACCAAGATGCATAAACTACCGACAATATATGCACCCTACTTTGGATGGATACTAATTTAAAAAAAGAAACAATTTCATTTGCTACATCAATCGCTACTCAAGACACCACTTTCTAAGCACCAAACCGCACAGTCCAAGGCTTCCCAATCTCCACATCCAAGTCTACAGTTGCCCACCCATTTCCATCCTTCCACTTCACCTCTACCTTCTTTTCAACACCATCCTGCTCAACCACCGCGCTAACACTGTCCTTATTCAACCCACATACCTCCACTCTACCAATCTACAAACTACCAAACTTGCCCACCCCGTCACCTTCCTTCACCCACCCCTTCAACACCCCATTCCCTTCTTCCATGTCAAATCCACACACTAAATACTCTCCACGTTCATACCCGTACGACACACCATCATCCACATACAAATCACCATTTGCACCACCGTTACTCGACACACCAACGACCAGCGTATACTCGTCCTCTAGCATCAACTCGGCTGACTCACGGACCGTATCCTTCCGCGCATGGATACTACCTCCTCGAACACATACCGGTGGCATCCCCTTGCGCTTCTCCAGCGGCGCATGTAACGTATGGTACCCTTTACCTTGCAATTCACTACCATTTCCATACGCATAGTAAACTTCATCATCGGCCAGGTAAATTTCCACGCTCTCTGCACCTTCATCCAACACTGGTTTAACCAACAGCCCAGACCCACCAACATAAAATTGGTCATCCATGGCCATAATAACGTCTTCATCACCATCTGGATGCGCAAACACCATTGGTTTCATCACTGGTACACCACTCACCGACGCATGATAAAACGCAGTATACATCACCGGCAGCAGTCTATACCGCCATCGAATAGCGTCGCGTATAATCCCTGTCCATGGTTCTCCACGCATCCACGGTTCACGCCGTTCCGTTTCGATATGCGCATGAGACCGGAAAAATGGATAAAACATGGCCGCTTGGTACCATCGGGTCATGAGTTCATTGCTTGGTTCCTTGAAGAACCCTGCGGCATCCGCACCGACTTGTGCTAGACCCGAGATATTACAGCTCATGATCATAGGCAACGATGCTTTCAAGTGGTCCCATTCGGCCATGTTATCACCTGTCCATGCCGCACCGTACCGTTGCGACCCGGCATAAAAAGATCGAGTAAGAACAAACGGCCGTTGGTCCGGGCACCGAGCTTGAAGTCCCTGGAAAGTAGTCTTGACAAACGCTAGACCGTAGAGATTATGCACGTCACGATGTGGCCATTCACCATGATGTAATGCTGCCTTGTCCATAGTATTCTCTGGTCCATTGAATACAGATGGCTCGTTCATATCATTCCAAAAGTACACATTTTCGGCACCCTCCACAAAGTCAGTGTAATGCTGTTTCCAGCTTTCCTGAGCACCAGGGTTGAAAGGATCAATCCAAACAGATTCACCTGGCCAGCAACTGCCATGGACAGGCTTGCCATCAGTCGCCGAATTGACCAACACATGCTTGCGTTTCATCTCGACGTATAGATCGTTGGTAGCTGCCGCCTTGACGTGAGGATCAATGATAGCAACCAATTTACGACGCTTTTCATCCAATGCGTCGCACATCTCCCGGGGAGCTGGGAAAGCAGTAGAGTCCCAAGTAAAATACTGTTTCTTGTCCGTGTACTCGATATCGAGCCAGATAACATCTACCGGGATATCATACTTGTCAAAATCAGCTTGGAGTTCTTCAACTTCCTGCTGGGTAAAGTAGTTCCACCGGCATTGATGGAATCCCAATGAAAACCATTGCGGTAGCTGCGCGTAGCCCGTCAATTGACCATACGCTCGAGTGATATCCTGTGGTTCACCACCTAGCAAGATAACAAAATCCAACACCCCACTTTCGGATATCCAATGCGTCCGAACTGATGATGGTGATGATTCCTTATCGATAGCAACATAAGTGTCAGAGGCGTTGGCCCAAAACAACCCAGTGGATTGACCTGCTTTATGCGCCTGCATGAGTGGAATCGCCCCGTACAACGCCTTTGGCGAGTTGATCCCATACTCGAACGCATCAAGATTAAACAATCGGTACGGTTCATCTAGTTTCGGCAATGATAACCCTGTCGAATGCTCCGGGATCCCGTAAACGTGATTGTAGCCGGCAAATTCCACATCAACAGCGATCGATTCAGGCCCATTCGTCTTGACATCAGTGAACCCGCCAAACGAGTCGCTGAACATCCCCACATCACTTTCATGCCGGTTCAAGTGCTGCGCAGCTGATTTGTCGTTTTCTCGATGATGTTCAAAATTCAAAAGTTGGCGTCCATTGATAACCATCTGGGCAACTCCGTTACGAGATACTGTCAACTTGAACGGGCTGAATTCGACCGTCAGTTCACATCCCTTGCCAAATTGGTAGCTCTGGATATCGGTACCATCCTTTCCAGTGACTTCTGTTGGCAACGAGTAGTCTACTTCTTGCAACGCCCATTGATCTACCTGGTTGTACCGTCGTTTAGCAGATGTCTCCCCGTCCCGTCGCTTGACTTCATCAATAATCACTCGAATCGTATCATCATGGAACTTGATATCGATTGATAATTCAACATCTTCAACTGCTTCCATCCGTTTAATGATCGTTCCGTGGAGACCGTCACCCGTCTTGTTGGTGGAGATGCCCACCACGTCGTATGGACTCTTGAACGAGTGGTCAGCTAAGACATGATCGGCATAATGCTTGTTGCGGACATAAAAGGAGTTTTGATCAGCTGGTTTGAACAGCTTCACGTCTCCTGTAGGTTCTACTTCAGTTGTAACCATCTCTGTTTTTATTTTTTCTTCTTGCGGTTGGTAGATAGAGAGCACGATTGTATAGAAAAGAAAAAACTAAACTTGAACAAAGGGGACAGGAGCTGGCTAGTTTATATATTAAAAAAAAGTGCTGACCCCTGTGCGGCGTGGCCCCAAATCATGTCGGACCGAGATCCCACCAACCAGCTGCTGCAACCCCGCTCCACCCGCAGCATTTTTAGTCTTGTCCTCTATGCAGGCAGTTCTGCTAAATCGCTAGTCTTTTTCTTCAGGCTAAATAGTTACTAGTATCTCAGGAGATGGTCAAAAAAATGAGGGGCTGATCATGCGGAGTTAAGGCTAACAGGACGGGTTTCTTGTTGTTTTTTTGGATGCATTCATACTCTTCCCCCCCAATCTTAACCCTTCTATTTATATATGTATTCTCTATCTCTTTCAAAAGATAACAAATTTATCAATGCCCTATACTGATAACGCCATGTCAAGAGCAAGAAGGGCTTGTTTGGCTTGTAAATCACGTAAAGTCAAGTGCAACTCAGCCCAACCGACCTGTCAACAATGTGCACATCTTAATCTACGATGCGAATATCCAATCCCCAAGGCACGACCGAAACCAAAAGTCAAACGAGGTGGGATCATCACTCAATATAGGCAGCAACCTGTTAAATCGGCCCGAATTGAGCCCAAGCCTGCTGCACAACTACCACCTGCGCCTGTACCTGCCATTTCCCCTACTACCAACACGACACTACAACCACCACCGTTACCATCATCATCGGCACCACCAACGGCCCCTGCAACAACACATTTTGGTTATCACTCAGACAGGCAATATTTTATCCAGTTATTATCCGATTATGAAAAGAACATATACCCGGTGTTCCCCATTTTCACCCGCGGAGAGCTGCAAGCCAAGATCGCCAGGATGGATTCGGACCGACACGATGCGGCGTTGGTGTACTCTTTATTCGCCGTTACAGTAGGTCATTCAAAGTCTACCAGTCGTGCGATTATCGCTCCGGGAGATAGTATGGAAGTGGATCGGCTGGTGGAAACGGCATTGACACTGCGTGGAGTGTTGCGGCCCAAGTATAAAGTGACGATTGAAAGTGTATTGACGGCTATTGCCATTTCCAGTTCGTTGGTGGCATCTAACGATATCGAGATTGGATGGGCATACTTGCGGGAAGCAGTGACAATGGCGTCGATATTGAAGCTGGGACATGAAGAGAGCACTAGAGACAAGTTGACACTGACGGAACGATCGAGGCGGCAGAGACTGTATTGGATGTTGTATGTGCATGAACGGTTCATGGCCATTCATTTCTATCGGCCCGTGTTGCTGACTCCTATCGATACGTTACCGGAGATTGATCCGACTATCCCACGTGGGGTACAAGATGGGTTTTTGCAGATTATAAAGTTATTTCGGCTTGTTGATGGTGATTTTATTAGACTTCATTTAGGTGGAGAAGGTAGTAATAACAGCACCGGAAGCGATGGAGATGGAGATGGAAGTGGAAACGCCGGACGGCAGCGGCAGGATGGTGATCATACATCGCCAGTGTCGTCAACGTCAACGACGACAACCACAGCGACGACGACAGGAAGCAGTAGTTCAGCCAAGTTTGATGAAAAATGGTTTGAAGAAAAAGAAACGCAAATAGCAGACTCAGAATCCGGCATCGAATCGCTCTCTGAAATGCAAAAAGCAGATCTGATTGTAACTCAACAATGGTTACGCATGCTCATTTGGCAAATGGCCATGTCGCGCTACTGGCTCTCCTCGGGAATCTCCAAGGGTTGCATGTCATTACTCTTCCCGGTCCAGATCGCTCATCGGCTACGTTCACTCATTTCCAAATGCTCCAAGGAATCCATCGAGGTGCATGGCTCTTCTATCCTGCTCAAACTGTTTGAACTAGCAATCACTATCGGTGATGTGATCATCCTCATCCCAGCAAAATCGTTGAAAGAATCTGCCGACCGGATCGAAGATTACAGATGGATTGCCAATTTCTTACTTTCACAATCTTCATTTACGGCAATGCAAAAGAAACTGTTGACCGAGAAACTGGACAAGGTGAATTCCGTGGTGCCGCATACTCCGCCTACCGATCCGGAATCACCGGAGGACCAGCATACATGGCAAGAAGATCCATGGTTATCTCTATCCAGGCCATTCATGATCGAAACTTCGCTTGACTCCACCAGCACTAGCCAGCAGCAGCAACAACAACAACTGGCTACTACGTCCTCCTCCGTCGCATATACAGAAGACGGGTCGTTTGCTAGTATGCCGTTAATTCCAAACTTGAATTATCTAAGCGAGATGTCACAGGGATTACTCAATGATATGGATTTCATCTAAAGAAAAAAAAAAGAAAGAAACCGATCTATTTTTCCATATTCAGTTGATTTCATAACCAGCCACGTAATACAATCTTTGCGCCGCACGTCGGAATTCCGACCGCTGTTATTTTTGAACCTTTTTTTTTCCGCCCACAAACACACCAACCCTTTTACCACTCAATAACCATTCACTTCTTCTTGACATTGGGCAACATCCTTGATGCTTAAAACGCAGTCGAATCAATCGTCTCTGCCAGTAATTGATGAAGTACGCAAGTCAAAGTCCCCCAGCCCTAGCCCTAAACTAAGCGGGTCTTATGGCGGGGACAGACGGCACTTGTTTGCTCGTCGCAATAGTATTTCGTCGTCGTCGGACCAAGCACAACAACCAAAGAATACTACTAACGGTACCATGCACAACAACAACAACAGTAATACCACCCTTCCACATTATAGTCATACCCCACGCCGGTCAAGATCACTTAGTCAAAGCGGTACACAAGTCGTCAAATCATTATCGGTGCCAATCAGTTTCCCACTGGTCATTTGCTGTGCATTATGGTACTGGTCCAGTGCAATGTCTAATACCCTCAACAAAAGTATCTTAACAGCATTCAACTATCCGGTGACATTATCTATGATCCAGTTCATGTTAAGTATATGCAACGCGCTGATGACTATTACTTTGGCGGCATCATGGCCAAAATTCGCCGAGATGTTACCAATGGGGTTTGCTAACCTTAACATTACTGTTAAAGATAACAACAACAGCAACAGCATCAATGGTAACCGACTTACATTTAATGGCATGTTACGTGGACTACGTGTACCGACTCGAGAAATCTTATACACTGTTGGTCCAATGGCAGCGTTTCAAATCTTTGGGCATATATTGTCACATATGGCCACGTCGCGAATTCCAGTGTCATTGGTCCACACCATCAAGGCATTGTCGCCATTATTCACGGTTTTTGCATATAAAATCCTGTTCAAAGTAGAGTACCATTGGAAGACATATGCAGCATTGATACCATTGACGACAGGGGTAGTGATGACGTGTGCAGCAGATTGGAGTGCACACTTGACGGGGCTTATATGTGCATTATGTGCATCTCTAATCTTTGTGAGCCAAAACATGTTTTCCAAAAAAATTCTAACGCCTAATGCACATGATCATGAGAAGCTAGATAAATTGAACTTGATTTGTTATGTATCGTCGGTCGCGTTCACTTTGATTGCACCATTGTGGCTGTTTTCGGAATGCGTGCCAATGATGCGGGACTACGCGGCGCAACGAGGGGCCTTTGCTCCTATTACTGACGAAGCGGCCAGAGTTCCTACATCCTTGCTATTGTTTGAATGCTGGCTTAATGGGTTTGTACATTTCTTTCAAAACGCAATGGCGTTCCAGGTTCTGGGGATGGTGACGCCCGTAACGTATTCGGTTGCGTCGCTGCTCAAGCGAATTGTGGTGATTTGTGTCGCCATTTTCTGGTTTGGCCAGACCATTAGTGCCACACAGGGTGTGGGGATTGTGTTGACGTTTGCAGGATTGTATTTGTATGATAAGTTTGGAGGAGATCGTAAGGCAAAGTATAAGGACATTGCTCCTCCTGTTTTGCCAAAGTAGAAAAGACTAGATTTAGATGTTTTAATATAGAAAAGAAAATAAATCATGAGCGACATATTATTATTGCTATTATTATTTTGCCCCTTATGAATTACAGACAAGTCTTCTTCTTTTGTTTTATTCTAATGCTTTTTACTAACTTAATGCTTGGCAGCTGGCTTTTCACCAGTGATCTTTGCAACAGCTTCTCGAGCCATATCACCAAGACCAACCATACACACAGTCTGCCACACACCCAACCCAATTCGTGGCGTCACACCTCGATACAACCCCTTCAACCCATTCTGTTGATAAATATACTTGAACGTTTTACTCACGGTCAAGTTCTTTGGTCGATTTGGATCCTCCGTCTTGGATTGCATTTCGATTCGAATCACTTCAATAGGTTGGTTCCATGCACTCAACCCACCACCAACAACACTGGCCATAATCTTTTCAAATGCAGTCAATTTTTGATCCTTATTGGTTTTACCAGTCGCCTTTCGAATCACTTCCTCTGTCAACCGCGACAACCCGAATCGAGACCCCCAATTTGTACATTGTCGAATAGCCACCGCATTGACCCCTTTATTAATCCCTCGAATACCTTCTCGTTTATAAATATCAGAAAACACTTTCCAAGTGGATGGTGGAATAACGCCAGCAGCGGCTTGTTTATGTCGAGTAATTTCCACCGTCTTCATGCATGTACAAAACCCTACCGTCAGGTACGCTTGAGCAATACCACCCATCATACCACCAGTGATCCCGGCCATGAAATTATTGAATCCTAATGATGCTTTAGCTCGATATTCAGTTTCAGCACTGACGAATAATAGTACAGCACCTTTTGTCGATGCTTCAATCCATGCCCATGGGATCAACCCTTGATAAAATCCAAAAAAGCCACCTCGTCCCACAACCCGTTTGACAGCTTGAGGAAATGTATCTTGTCGGTTAGCAGCCATGGTTGTTTTGACCACTTCTAATGGTTGACCTAATGTTGTGACTCTATAATGATGATGATAAATAGCGGTTAGTATCCTAGATGATCCAGCGTGTATATAATAATAATCAAACATACTCAAACATGTTCAAACCAGCACCCAGCAGAATGTTGCTGAAATTGACTGGTTTTTTTTCAATCTGTTTACTATCACTACTACTAGAAGATGATGATGCGGTGGTCATTGTGGAATATGAATGCTTTGTCTATTAAGAAAGAAAGATGATAAAAAAAAAGGAGTCTAAAACAGATGAAAAGTGTCGTCTAAAAAAGGAGAAGAAAAAAAATGCGACAAAAAACACGCAACTTTTTGGGGGGAGAAAGATAGCTGCTGCTGCCCCGCTTTTTTTTGTTGAAATTTATCATTCTCCATCTTTAACACGAGAACGAGAACAAAAACACCATCCCCCCGATATCGCTCTGGATTGCAATTAGAAGATGGGCTGATGTGATTTATGCAGTAATACACTAGTAGTATACATGATCACAGACTTGAAAAATTTCCCCTCTTTTTTTGGTAGATCATCCATCAAAACGGGTGGACAAACCCCACTTAGCGAAAAAGGTAGTCGGCTGTAAAAACCAGTTTAGCTGTGTAAACCAGTGATTAGCTATAAAACCAGTGATTAACTGGTAGTCAGCCAATGACTCTGAGATAGATCCATCTATAGACACCGGTTTGTTGGGGTAATTGCGCTCCCTCTCATTTGCCCAGCTTGAAACAGCCACGCTGGATCTGGTCCCTATTTGTTCCGAAGCCGCACAGGTATAAAACGAACGAGGCAGCCACACACCTCAAGTTAATGTGCAAATGAGTTCAGCTTATCGGGTTTTTAACAATCAAAATAGCCATTTAGATTAGGAAATAGAATCATATAACAGTTATATATAAAAGAGGCTGCAGAGTAACCCTTGGAAAATTCCTTTAATACAGGCCAGCTAAATTTAGCACAATGTGATCGATCCGTTGATAAACAATCGATCCCGGTAACTGTCATAGTTAAGTCCCCCTACTAAATACACCTGTATTATACAGTAAGACAATGCAGTTGGGTAATGGACGATAATGGACAGGAAGGGACGTTGGATTTGGTCTTTACGGTTCAAGTCAGCCGGTTCCCTGAGCAAGGTGAGCGGCCCATCTTTGTGTGGAAGGTGTCAAATCCAGGTGCGCTGGTAGGATACGGGGCGGCCCTGTTGTTTGGGGACAAGCAGGAGCTGGATGAACAGCAGCCGCTACGACACAAGTACCAAGAAAAGAGGGTATGACAATATTCGACGGAACGAAGTACGATGAAAAAAAGCTGGACGAAACGGCCAAATCCAACTTCCATACGGCTTTAAAGGCGACATTTCGTGATCAAATTATTGCCACGCAACAGTTCAAGCAAGAAGTAGAACGGAACGGTTGGAGATATGACGACGACAGAGAGTACATTGAGCCGGAATGTCTGGCGCAGGGGCTATTTGATGGTAACATGACGGCAATAACGATGGTTTCTCAGAAAGCGGATTGAGTAGCTGGCATGGAAGCAGTGACGACGAAGATGATGGGATCACTGTCAAAGTGTCAGACGAGTTGTTTACTCCAGTCGAGCAAAGCCAAACGTTTCTGGCACAAATGGTTGAAGTTCTGTTAAATCTTGGGATGGCGGAAATATCACGACTAATGGAAGGTGTTGACGAAGATTTAATTGATGGTATTCCAAAGAGGGGGTATATCTGCCGACAGTCACCAAAGCGGACTAAGTTCCTACCTGTAAAAAATAAAAACGATACCAAGCGAAGACGGGTGTCTAATAGTGAACCATGGTGGACTATACACTGTCGAATTTCAATAAGTTATATATATGTTATGGATAAACGAAGAGCTGATTTTGATTGCCTTAGGGTCTTGGTAAGCAGGGCCATCTGCAAAGCAGCACCGTTGGCACTCCAAACAGTGTGTGCTTTTCGGTCTCTTAATTCAACTTTATTATGAAATGGTAAAATAAAAAAAAAATCCCGAGAATATCGAGCACAGACGAATATACTAAATTCGTGTCTTTGCCCCATGCTCTATCATTTGCGGCTCTTATCATAGATTGTGGGTGGTCGATGCGGCTGGAACCGAGCCGCAGACTCTCGCGTAGAGTCGCGGAAAATATATTATTTTCCCGCGCTATCGTTTATTTATTTACGTTGTTTTTTAATTTTCTAAATACTCGCATTCATATCATATTATACTCTTTTTTTTTTTTTTTTTTATCTCTCCACCACTTTCTATAAAATCGACCTTTTCTTATCAAGGTAGCGCATGCAGCGCTACATTACTCTAGCTTCCTGATGCCACCACAGCTGCGAAACTACCGGGCGGAAGAAGCGCCGAACCTGTACGAAATGAGGAATAAAGCGCTGAAGGGCGTGAAAAAGGCTGTAACTATAATCCGACGCAGCCGAGTAGAATTCGTAAACGCTGCAGACAGCCTCGTCAGCTTGCTAGGCATTTACCAGGAGCCACCAGTACAACCAGAAATATTAATGGAGATGATTGACTGCGCAATGTCATTAGCCAAGAATTCTAAGATAAGGAACAACCACCGGGTTATGTCAGCGTTGAAAAGAGTATACGTACTGTGCGGGCAGGAGTCTACGATCGAAAACGGTCTCCTTCGAGACCGTGTAACAACTTTGTTCCGGCTAGAAGCGGTGAAGGGTTCCGTAAACGGTATTTCAAACACCATCGAACGTCTGATTTGTGCCTATAAATACTGCTGCATCCCCAGTTCTTGGAACACAGACGAAGTCAAACTAGAGTTGATGCTGAGCATTGCTGCAAATCGGCCGCCAGAGAACCAACAAGAAATGCAGGGTGTTGTGTTGAGACGACTGAAAGCTCTTTATATTCAGACTAATCCATTCGACGAGTCGCCAGAGCGTTGTCGATTACGGGGAAGGGCAGTTTTTAATCTTGGTCCAGCCGTTAATATTGTCATTCCCGATCTTTTAAACGACGTCAACTACCTTCTCTATGTATTTGGTGTCCAGGGGTGGCCGGTGCCAGATCATGCAGGAGTTGAATGACGGGATCCAATGCCTAGTTGGGTATCTTGCAGATATTAGATTGGAACCGATCATGCACCGCAATAATATAATATGGTGTTGATAATATAATATTGAGGGGATTGGAGATCATATTGATCTTGGTGATCCTCCAATCCAGCAGTAGTAGTTTAGTTAAGTTAGCATTATATATACAATGGCATGTTCGCCACTGTTGGTTATTTGTACTTCAACTGATAAGATCTACTGCTAAATACAATGTCTTCTACTACTGCTACTTCTTCTCATTCTAATGGGCTATATTAATGGCAGCCAAGGGCTCACCAATTAACTGCAGGAAGGGGTCCAGATGAAATAATCAATGCTTTAATCATACAAGAAGGAATTCAGCAAAATCCTCTAATGGTGGAGGCATTGCATATCATGCGTCGGCTCGCTGAGGATGAGAATTGGGCTGGCGAAGGGCCTGGTAACGGGGATAGCGACGGCGAGGATAGCCATAGCGAGGATAGCGAGGACGATGTGGAGGTTGACGAAGGTAATGAGGAAGTTATGGAGACCGATGTGGATGTTGACGATGGTGATGGTGATGGGGAAGTTATGGAGACCGATGTGGATGTTGACGAAGGTAATGAGGAAGTTATGGAGACCGATGTGGATGTTGACGATGGTGGTGGGGAAGATAGGGAAGTTGTGGAGACCGATGTGGATGTTGACGATGGTGATGGTGATGGGGAAGTTATGGAGGGCGGTGTGGATGTTGACGATGGTGATATCATGCGTCGGTTCGCAGAGGATGAGAATCGGGCTGGCGAAGGAGCTGGTAACGGGGATAGCGATGGCGAGGATAGCCATAGCGAGGATGCTGTGGATGTTGACGATGGTGATATCATGCGTCGGCTCGCAGAGGATGAGAATCGGGCTGGTGAAGGAGATG
>JAKTQM010000289.1:5259-16394 GCA_030558825.1 Blastobotrys niveus
TGTCTTTTACTAACTATCTATTTCATGTCTATGATACAAAACTTTTTTTACAAAAAACAACGACTGACGAAATGGCCCTGCAGGTGTGATATTATTAACCGAATCTTCTATAAATTTCGGTTTGTGGGCTGGGTTGGCCCGTGCGGCCCTCTCCCTTTACCAGCCCAAGACACTGCTGGTGCATACGTCAACGTCATAGCTTTAGCAAACGTAAACCGCCACTGTTTAACAAGTTATGATCTAATCGACGTAAACATCTGGGCTTCTGACTTTTTGATCCCTGATCTCTGATGACTATGATTTTCTTTTTTCTTTTCATGTCTCTCTTGTTATCTTTCGTGATTTTGCGATTGTTTTTACGACCCCATTAGTAAACCGTCTCATACGGGATATTTATTCAAATACCATGACTTCCTACGTTACGATTACGCTCCTTAGTAACATTATACATCGTCTGCAATAAAAAGAAATTCACATTTTGCTGCTGTACGTAAGCATGTGCATGTTCCATATGCTGTAAATTCACCAAGAAAAAACACCCATCTACAACTGCTTATGTAACTTATAAGGCAATAGCTCATGAATATCATCAAGATTCGCTTACAAAGTATGTATCTTTTGCACATTCCCTGCCTCGACTTTACGGCCGGATCCGTGCTACGGCTAAAGATCTCTCGCATGCATCGTCTCAACACCCCCTCTTGCCTTATACTCATGCCGTTGAAATACGTAGTCGCAACCGTTTTAAAAATCTCCACTGTTAGATATGCTTGTTTGTTTGCGGGTAGGGAAGGGGGCCACTGAAACACCTTCCTGAAATGCTTATTCTTTTTCCGATACAGTTTAACACAAGACAAAGTGCTCAGTTGCTGTGCTCACATCTCTCACCCCTAGTTTATGTCAAGCTTTTAAACTTTCAGTGTTGCTATGATCATGCTTCAACGATGATATCGTTTTCCCTCGGTAATCCGTTAATGGCAACTGCAATATCAGTAGTTTTTTTTTCGTGAGGCTCAACAAACATAGTACGTAATAACCCTGCCCCTCCAAAGCGTGCGCAAGCTGCATTTTTGTTGCCGTAGAGCAAGAAAGAGGGGCTTGAATTTCACGATATCTTGATGGATATGCTTGAATGCTTTTGAAAACTATACGACAAAAAGATATGTACAGTATTTGATGTTATTCCTTATAGGGCAACGTTAAAGTCAATCGATGATTGGCATGCAGCTCCTAGATCCCGCGTCACCAAAATGTAACATGGTGAAGCATACAGGTAGCTTAGACTCCAAGAGGATGTATACATATCAAATCATCAACACGGCGCTGAGGAAATCTAAGCTTCGAGATTCGTCTATGTTCTCCTTGACGTGTCTATGTGGTTGTCGGATGGGGCCGTTTGGTTATCCCTGCCGTCATCTAGGGCCGTGCTTGGTACGACACAAACACTAGATAGTGATGATAGTAGATAACGAGGTAGAAAAGGGAGTCATTTATGACGACGATATTGGGGCTGAGCGATTTATCGAGAAAGAAATATAGCCCCTTTGCTGAGCCCTTTTGATGTTCAGCGCATGATAGCAGCTCTACTCGAAAACCAGGCAGAGATCTAATAATAAGAACCGGGTTTACCATCACAATGGTAAGATACATCACTAGTTCTACTACCAATATTTCTTTTTTTCCGGTTCGGATCTATTCTAGTTGAAACGGAACCGTTTGTCAGGCACCATCATGTTTCCGTCTACTCGGATACGATCGGGGGGTTCGTCTACATCATCAAACAAGTTACGAGCCGCCCGATGCGTCCGAAACAGCGTATAATTAGCAATCGACTTATGAGCGGCATTCGTCACCATACATATATAGGACACGTCCACAAACCAACACAACAGAGTCACTGAATAATCTTTAGAATCTCAAACTCTTGCTTGTAGACTTCAATTTGCCGTTTAACATCGCACGACGGCCGGTACCTCCCCTTTGGATCCAACACTCCTTGCTCTTTCAACTTGATCACAAACTCTTGCTCCTTCTGCTGCCTGATCTCGGTGATTGGCCGTGACACATACATAAACTGCAGCCGCGGGCAATGCGTTACGAACGCACGCAACTCATGTACCGTCGCATACCCTAGCATTAGTTTCTTCAAGGACCCAAACCACGGTTTGTTACTACTACTAAGGTTGCTGCTGCTATTGCCATTAATACTGCCACCGCCACCCTTATTCCCATCCAGAATACGTTCCGACGCTGTTCGATCAAGACCAGTAGTAATGAACATGGTCTCCAGCAAGTTTGACGAGCTTAATAAGTGTAGCATCGGTTCGGTCAGCGTGGCAGACATGACATGCTTGAGCATGACAAATCGGTATCCCGTAAAGTAACCGGCCGCGGACGTGCATTCCCATGGCGACGCCAAGCATAACCGGGTGATTTTATCGTTAAACACCACAGGTTTGCTTTGTTTCTTGCCGAGAACCGTATCCACGTGCTTTCCATCCCGTTGCCGGACATCATGGATATCAACCGACAAGCTACGCAGTTTAGGTAGCTTCTGCAGTGCCCTTTGCAACTCATCTTGAATCATCTCGGGAGGTATACCATTACTATTATACCTCAAGTCGGCAGAAGTGATACGAGGGTGGTTATAATGTCCATCCGTTGACAGCAACCATTCAATGACGGTCCGGCGGCCCTTCATCAATCTACCTTCGTCAAGGCTAGGATATTCAATCACCACCACACGGTCAACCACCGCATCCAATGCTGCTGCTTCTTGAGCATCAAGCAGGTCCCCACGTGCAGATATCAAGTCGCACGTCACATACAATGAATGGGACATGGTTACTTGGTCTTTCAAGTATTGCGCAAAATTAGGCCCCATCATCATCATAAATAGACCACCATCACATCCATGGACATCCTCATCATCATCCAATCTTCCTTTTGTAGTGTCTATAGAGACATGCACTTCTCGAAGTCGCCGGAACGAGACCAATTTAGCAACGAGCCATCCTAGTACGAACAACGTGAAGTGGGCATCGCTACTGATCAATTTGGGGTCCAACATGATACTAGTAAGCGCCAAGTCACTAGCGCCGGCGTACCTATTTGTAACGACTCGGAGTGTTTCCACCCCACTGAGAAGGGAATCGAGGCTTCCTTCTTGTAATTGATCTAGAAGGTCTTCCATGTTATCTCCAGGTTTGCATCGCAAAATGATCTCACGAGTTGACTCGATTAAGGTGGATTGGCCGGGGATTGGTGACCCACCGAGCAGTGGTTCAAATGTGATGGATGTATATATGACAGGTTGGCGTGTTTTCGCCTGGGACCGTGTCTTTGAGGGTGATGGGGAGAGTGCGTGGCGGTAAGCTCTGCATGTGCAGGCAATTGTTTGTATGTCGGTGGCGCTTAGCCATGGTTGTGTCAACCGGATGATTTCCAGCGGGATCATTGTCAGAAAGAAAGAAAGGAAGAAAGGAGGGAAGGAAGGATTAAAGTGTGGGGAGGTTTTTTTTTTTGGCAAGGTTTCTTGATTCTAACGCGTTGCGATAGTTACCGTATATCGTATAAGATTTTATGAATGAGGAAAGGTTAGTGGAATACGGTCGCCGCACGCGGCGCAAAGTATATTTTTACATTTCCCGTAAAATGAACTTATTCATAGCTTGTATCTATTCTGTACAACTATATCAAAAGTTTACAGCAGGAGAAGCACGCCCATTAGCAGTGGCAGCAGTAGCACTAGTCGACTCTACAGCCGAATACGTCTCGCTCCGCTCACTACCACCACCAACCATGACACTCTCTTCATCTGCATATTCCTTTCTCTTCTTGGCTGTCCCGATACCAGCAACGCCGCCTTCCTGGTTCTCGCCCAACCATGGCTTGACGGCCTCACCTTTGTTGTCCTTGAATGAAATGTAATACACAATCATCCCCAACACGGTCAACACAAACCCGACCGGGTACAGCCAGTACACATAATACCCAAACAATTCCAGGCCAATCAACAATGACCAGAAATCACTAGTCAACAACGACAAGTTATAAAACGCAGCCGACGACATTCGGAACAGGATTGGTGCAGAGGTATACATGATTAACAATGACAAGTTGTAACCGGCCAAATAACCTCCAACTTTACCGTTCCAAGTAGCAGTTCGCATGGTTTCTCGTTCAAAAATGGCACATTGAACACCATTAATAATAAACGCCAGTAACCCTAAACTCGACAAGACGACATAGATTGGCTTTTTGGATACCAAAAATTCCTCAAACGTGTTGGAAAACCCATACAATGCAGCACCGAGAAGCATGAACAAGTCACCCTTGACCATGTCCACTGCCGCGCCGTTTTTATCCGTAAGCAAATCTGACACGACCAATAGTGCCATCCCACCAATACACACCACAATACCACTGATCTGCGTCCAATGGTATCGTACCTTGAGAAAAGTGAACGATAGGATTACAACCACGACAATAGCAAAGTTATCAAGCAAGGCAGCAGATAACATATTGGTATATCCATAAGCCTTCACTACAAAGTAATTACCTTCGACATCAGCAAACGCAAAGATGAGAAACTTCCATCCTTCATATACCATAAACTTGCACCATTGCTTGAACCCCATTCGGTACCAAGTATATGGCAAAAAGATGATGGTCAATAGTGCGTAGTTGATCAATGTTTGGAAAGCAGGAATATTTGCACCTTCATTGTTGAGGTAAGTGGTGAAGGTGTTTGTAGAAGTGATACACCAAGACAAGATTTGCCCATGGATGAAGATGATCCAAAAGTGTGGTGATCTTAGAAACTGGGTCCATCCACGAAGCCGTTGACCAAAAGTCTTTTTGGTAGTAGCTTCTGTCGCATCAGCCGTGGTGGTAGTAGTTTCCATGACGACCTTGGTGGTCGAGTCATTGTCGTTGTTGCTAGTAGTTGTAGTGATTTGGTTCATTGTTGGCCCTAATGTTTGATAATTCTCCCCTCCTGAATATATTATATACTAAGTGAGTGGATAGTTTTGCGAGTAAGATCCAGTGTAAAACCTCCAAAAAGCCACGGACCTTTAGTTTTTTAGTCTATAAAAGAATAGTTTTGTCTAATGCAAAAGAGTAAGAAAGAAAGAAAGAAAGAAAAGAAGATGAAAAGCAAGAAAAAAAATTTTATACTGGCATAAGCTTGTTTGGGCTGGATCAGTTAGAGTCATTGTCTCAGATGAGGAAGAAGCCGGAAGTTTCGCCCCAGTTGGTATACAAGTAGATAGCCGTGCATAATAACAACAGACTATATAAACAAGAAAACCGAGAAATGAAGAGGAAAAGATAAGTTTTAAAATACTATGTTTTAATGTTATTTGGATCGGCCGTGATATGCCGCGCTGATGTGATGATGAGTTTATTTTTAAGTAGATCGAAGCCAGGGGACAGGGACAAAGCTGTGAATGGTCAGGACAAGGACAAGGGCTTAGACACAAAGTCTTGCCAGGGGGAAGGAAGGATGAGGGTCACGTAATACATGACAACTAGTGCAACGTGACTAGACGAAAAAAAAATGATAGCCACAAAAAATAGAGATGTAGAATAAATTATACTATTAATTCTAAAACTAAATGACTGTTTAAACAATCCAAACTGCAAGTGATCAGGTTTGTCCAACTGCATTCGTGTCGTGTCGTGTCATAAGAAAAAAAAAAGATCCCAAAAATATTTTTTATTTTTCAACTTCACTCACCTTTTTTTTTGACCCTCAAATCGATTAGACTATTTAACCATTTAAAGTCGACTATTATTTAATCATTCATATTCAGGGTTCTTTCTTGTTGTTGGTTGTTTTTTTATCTTGACTTAGAATCGACAGCCTCAAGCTTATAATAACTACACACAACATATAGCTCCAAAATGGGCTTGAATATACCCACGGCGCCACATCGCGTCAAAGTATATCAGCTCGATGGAGAGAAATGGGTGGATAAAGGAACCGGTTATTGCGTAGGAGAACTACGTGATCGTGACGGCAACCAGATACCAACAGGTGGCAGTATGGGTGGTGGCGGCAACAATGAAGAACGATATGGCAATGGAATAAGCAGCCTCCCACATCACCAACGTCGTCGCCGCGGCAGCGGCGGCATCCACACTGCAGTTGATGATTTAGTAGAAGATGATGAAGATGACGAATTTGGAGTCTTCAACAATGAATCGTTGATGGATAAATTACATTCCAAAGCGATTCCTTATTTATTAGTACGAAATGAACATGATAGGTCGGAAATTCTGCTGCAGTCACGTATAGGGGGACCTTACGGCGATACGCAGTACCAAAGACAACAGCATAGTCTTATATTATGGACCGAAGAGAACGGTAGTAGTAGTATAGGTGGAGGTGGTGGTGGACGCAGGAAACGACAAATTGGCGGGGAAGTTGAAGAAGATGACGAAGAAGATGATGATGATGATGAAGTAGGGGAAGATGAAGAGGAAGAAGAGGAGGAGGAAAAGGTGGATATCGCGTTGAGTTTCCAAGATCCTGATGGATGCCATAATATGTGTGAGTTTTTGGTCTGGGTGCAGAATTTTATTGAAAAGAATATCAGTATATTATCAGTTATGACAACTGAAGATCAGATGGAAGTTACTGAATTGATTGCCGGACCTGTACAGTTTCCACCGGGCACGTTGTGTCTAGATAACTTGCCGCAGATGGTGGAAATGATGGGGCTCGCTTCGACCAACCAACGCAGTCGTGATGCATTGGCGAAATATGCATTGGACACTGATTATTTGAGTAAGATGACGCCATTGTTGGCGGAAGCAGAAGAGAAGGAGAGTTTGTCAAGTTTGCATTATTTGTGTCGAGGCATGAAGGTTTTGTTTCTATTGAATGATGTGACGTTATTTGAGCAGCTTGTAAGTGATGAGAATGTCATGGCAGTGGTGGGGATTTTGGAATATGACCCGGATTTTCCTACCATGAAGGCTAATCATCGTGAATACTTGACTCAACATGCAAAGTTCAACCAGGTGATTCCTATCGAGCGTGAAGATATCAAGCAAAAGATTCGGTATACATTTAGGTTGCAGTTTTTGCGCGATGTGGTGCTTGCGAGAATATTGGATGATGCCACGTTTTCCATGTTATCGTCCATGATTTATTTTAATCATTTGGAGATTATTGGATATTTTCAAGAGGATGGCGAGTTTAAACGGCAGTTTTTCAAGCTATATAAACGCGCTTCTTCAGCAGTGGCACAGGAGTCTGAGCAGGAATTGGTCAAGAAACGCGATGGAGTGCGGTTTGTACATAATATCTCGGGGGTTGCCAAGGCGTTCCAGGCGAATCAAAAGACTGCATTGTATACCAATCTGATCAAGGGTGGACTGTTTCATCTTGTGTATTGGGCGTTGAAATGTGATGATATGAATACCCGGATTCTGGGTACTGAGTTGATGTTGACGGTTATCGATCATGATGCGAATTTGGTACGCAAAAGTTCAGAGTTGGAGGAACCTAAGGAAGAAGAGGAAGAAGAAGAAGAAGAAGAAGAAGAAGAAGATGGGAGTGAAGGAGAAGGAGAGGAAGAGGAAGATTATGGGGTGACGGTTACTAACGTGTTGATTAATTTATTGGAGAATGATGATGATATTGGGTTGAAGCAGCAGGCAAGTGAAGCATTGAAAGTACTGCTTGATCCAGGTGCAGGGATTCCCAATGGGAATAACGGTGGTAATGGTGGTCCTACGCTTGCTGGGTTGAATCGATTGAGTGCGGCAGATAAACGCAAAGATAATCGAGCTAATGCTGCGCGTGATTTCGATATGGAACGATTCTTGGATGTGTTTTATTCCAAGACGGCGTACAAGTTGTTTGCCCAGTTGATTGAGCTGGCCGATGAAGAAGAAGAAGAAGGCGAAGAAAAGGTGCGTGGTATCGAGTCGCTGGCAGGCCGGGCCCGGTATGAACAGTTATGTGAGATTCTGGCGTTTTGTGTCAAGCATCATGGTACAAGGTGTCGGGAGTTTACTATCAAGACTCGGGTATGGCATGGACTGAAACGGTTGATTAGGGTCGGTGATGCCAAGCAAGTTAACATGGCGGCGGTGAGACTATTGAAACAAGGGTTGGCAATGGACGATAGTATCTACATGGCCCAGTTTATTACTACGGGATTGATTGAAGCGGTGTTGGACAACTTGATTGAAATTGGTAATAGAAATAACCTTGTACATTCATCATGTTTGGATTTGCTAAGTATGATTGAACGAGGTGTTGAACCACCGCACAGTGCAAGGTCTACGAGTTATTATCATCGTAATAATAATAACGGTGGAGTTGGTGGTGGTGCAGCTGTTGCAGCGGCGGCCGCTGCCGCTGCTGCTGCCGCCGCCGCCGCGGCAGCCAGTAACGGACGACGACAGCTTAGTATGCGTCTCATCTTGAACCACCTGGTGGAGAAGCATGGGGACAAGTTGCGTAAGCTAGAGTATACCGGGGTAGCCAAGACACTTTTGGAGCGGCACTTGCAGTCGCCAACCGCCATGTACGCCGAGCAAATCAATTCGGTACAAACTGATGTTGATAGTGGTGCACAAACAACCACAACGACCGATCTGGACCGCGAGTACCATGCCGGAGCAGTGGGTAGTACTGAAGGATGATCTAATGAACTTTTCCGATGAAGACGTGGAATACGGTACGTTTGGGGACGTTGATGTTGATGTCGATGTTGATGTTGATGTTGATGGAGCTGATGAGTACCTTGATGCGTTTTGGCCTCGTGTATTTGCTCATAAGAAACGAGAAATTGGTGGTGGTGGGAAGCTGGAAGGGGAAGAAGGAGAGGATGAGGAAGAAGAGGAAGATTTGCCGTTTGTACCGGTTGGTGCGCAATTACAGCGGTCACAGTCGTTTGATGAGACGTATGTGGGTAAGAATGGGTTGAAACGTGCGGTAGTGATGGAAGATGATGCGGTTAGTGAGCAAGAAAAGAAACGAGGACCTCGACGCCGCCGTACTAGTGAGAATTTTACGCGGGAGATTCTCGAACGGACTCATCGGTTGAAAAGTGTGGATGAAGGCGAGGATGGGGATGAAGGTGGGGAAGAAGGTGGTCAGTATGATACTGATGATGATGAGCAGGAGAAGGAGAAGGCGAAGGATGAGGAAGGTAATGAAAAGAATTGTAACGATGGTAACGACCTTGATGATAATGATAACGACAATGACAATGGCAATGACAATGATATCGAGACGACAGAATCACAGCGTAACGTTAATGCTAACGCTAACGCTAAGAACGGAGCAGTGTTGAGTGAAACGACACCGCAAAAGAAAAAGGCAGGGTTACGACGGACCTTGTCAACTGCCGGCAAGAAACTGTCGCTCAAGTTCCGAGGCAATGGCAATGGAAATGCGGAGTAAAAGGGAAAAAAAACTATCTCGATTATTTGGTCTTTGTTAATGTCTTTAATGTTTATTTTTTTTTTTTTTAATCTTGATGAATATATATATAATATAGTAATAAGATATCTTTTATTTATAAAATTACAATCCCCCAACATCATCTCTCTTGCATAACCGAGGCTTCTTCTCGGTGTCGGTCGGGCTCTCCCCTCATCATCCACCCCGCTCTCCCGATATAAAAACATCCACGCTTCCCTTTCTCACTACTTCTACCATAGTAACTTATAAACATGGGAAACACACTGGACCAAACATACCTCGACACATGCCCTTACAAACCAGACATCTTTGCTGGTAAAGTCGTCTTCATCACCGGCGGCGCCGGCACCATCTGCCGAGTCCAAGCGGAAGCCATGGTTCTTCTAGGTGCCAACGCTGCTATTATCGGTCGAAACGCTGCCAAAACCGAAGCTGCTGCTGCTGAAATCCAAACACTTCGAAAAGGATCTAAAGTGCTAGGTATCGGTAACGTTGACGTACGAAAGATTGATAGCTTGGTATCGGCTGTGGACCGTACCGTGGCAGAACTAGGCAAGATTGATTATGTGATTGCTGGTGCCGCCGGCAACTTTTTGTCACCATTCAATTTGTTATCAAGTAACGCGTTCCGAACCGTGGCGGAAATCGATTTGGTCGGGTCATACAACACGGCCAAGGCGACTTTTGAACAATTGAAGAAGAATCGAGGTCACTTGTTGTTTGTATCGGCCACATTGTATTATACCGGGTTACCAATGCAACATCATGCTGCTGCTGCAAAGGCTGGTGTTGATTCTTTGGCAAAGAGTCTAGCAGTGGAATTGGGTCCATTGGGGATTCAAGTGAATAGTATTGCTCCAGGCCCAATTGAAGGTACCGAGGGGTTGGATCGATTGATGCCTGCGGACATGCGAGAGGCGGCAATTAAAGGGATCCCGTTGCAACGAATGGGGACCACGAGAGATATTGCTGATCCAACGGTGTTTTTGTTTAGTAATGCCGCGGTGTATGTGACGGGTACGGTGACGGTTGTGGATGGTGGGTCGTGGCAGACGTCGAGTTCGACAACGGGTCCGCCGGTGTATCCTGATATGTTGGTTCAGCAGAATACTCAGGAGAAGGCAAAGTTGTAGAGGATTTTGTTTACTAGACGTTTGTAATTTGCATTATATATTAGATTTATGTTACTCCCCTGCTCCTCCCTCCCCTCTCGCTGTACAAGTCGGAACATGTTGACCTACTCCAGCATTTCCCGATCATGATCATTGAGTATACGCACCTTCTAATCTAACATTCTCCAATCATATAAATACATCTAGACTCAATGGCATGAATCTCGCTCGCTTTGTAACCGCACAATCTCCTGGTGAATCCCTCCCAGTTCCACATTGTACTCATTTTCGCCGGTTCTTGAGCTCGGTACGCCATTAATCAAACTTCTTCTCTTGGAAATTAACCACTACATCGAATCGTTCTTTGTGTTTTGAGTACTTGGTCATGGAAAATCGGGTCGTTGTCAACCAGGCTTGTTTGAAGGTAGTCTCTCGTTCGTAACCATCTTCAATACTTGAATACCGCTATACATGTCAACCAGTTTCTGAATGATCCTTGGTGTAGGTTGATTGGTGGAAGATGAGCCAGCGTCGGTACCAAAGTTGGCACCCACACACACACACACACACAC
>JAKTQM010000321.1:452-11102 GCA_030558825.1 Blastobotrys niveus
ATCGCTGCACTTTTAAGCTGCTTCTCTTGCATCAATATCCCTTTCAGATCAGTTGGACGGGTCACTGTCTCCTCTTGCTGTGATTCCTGCGTTGGAGCAGGGTACAAGTCTCGCGGTTTAAGACCCTTGAGCATATGGAAAAGACATTCCATCACGACTACATCCTGCAACGTGAAGGTAGTGCCGATCTGCGATGCAATGGTAACAATAAATGCAATGACACTCTGCCCATCAAACGCTGCCAATGTGTTGCTGCGAGAAATGTCGTCCTCTACAAGCAACGATTTACTTGGATCCGGCTCGATAGCCAGCACATTACGGAAGAAGTACAGTACCAGTTTCAATATACTCTCATCTCGTGCTGTTCGGTCGGATTTTTCGAGTTTCAACACTGGAATCGCCAACCGGATCACCGCTTTCAAAACTTTCTTGGCCGGATGGCTCAAGATGGCCCTCTTGTATCGCAACCTTGCTTGTTGTAGGTACGGCGCGTGTCGGTAATGGTTGTTTTTGGAGTCCTTGTTGAGTTCTATCGGCCATGTCAGAGGGACGAGAAGTTCTAGACACGCGAGTGCTATACGGTCGCTGTTCTTGGTGTTTGTTTTCTGCTCACACTCTAATTCGTATTTGGTAAGAATGTCTAGAAGGTCTGAGGTTACTAGTGTCGTTTCACTGATAGCTCGTGCGATATCCCATCGATTCATTCGTTCATCGTATCCTTTAATCCACCGTTTGATGTCGCGGAGACACGCCAGTGCTTCGTCGCCTAGTACGTATGGCCTGGACACGTCGGTCATATCTGGCCCGCCTAGGGCACTGACCAAACTAGTGATGATACTTTTGAGCGACGGATCTACTGCTGCATTACTCTCCAACACGTCATCCATTGTGTGTGTGTGTGTGTGTGTGGTTTCCCTGTCTATACGTGAAGTGTGGTGTCTGAGCGAGAGGTTTGAAAAATTAAAAACGCGTTTTTTGACGCGCTTGTAGTATCGGCGTTCCGACCATCGCCGCACCGAAGTGTATCTTAAATGTATACGACTGGCTCGATGACTTTGCTATTCCACCATAATATTTTATCGTTCTTACTTTCAATATCAGTTTTAGACATGCAAATTTCCCTGCTTTCTACCGGCTTGAGTGGACTTCATCCGATAAAACCCTCAGGGCTAGCAAACGGCAGAACCAATCATCTTGAAGGACCAATACTATTTAGGTAACAAACTATCTGGGCAACAAATGGTCTACACAATGGCAACACAGATGTCGGCCTGTGATGTGTGCTTACCAGCACCACGACTACCAAATAGTAACTACAAAATATCATATCGGAAAGATTTTCGTCAATTTCATGCCGTGCCGATCCAAACGACAAAAGCACAGCGACACCTTACATCACTAATATATACAAAATATCACCACGAAGCCAACCGTCTAGGCAGCTCTTGCCACCTTCTCCGACCCAATAGCCCCATCCGGCTGGATTCCAAACTGCTTCATCTTCACCGCCAACTCCAACAAATAATCAATCGCCTCATTCAACACCTTCGTCTTCCACACATCTTTCCCCCACACATAAATCCCATGTCTTCTCACAATCACCGCCGACGCCTGTGGGTACTCGTTCAACGCCTTTTCTAAATCCGGCGTCAAGTCCTCTTCATGCGCTGTATTCTCTATAATTGGAATCACCAACGTATCATAAAACGACAAATTCCCCGGTTCCGTCACCTTTGGCACCGCTTTAATTTGCTCGATATTGGCAATTCGAAACTCCTTATCATACAACAAACTCACCATAACCGCCGCTTGGGAATGGGTATGAATACATGCCCCCGCGCCCCGTTGTGTATATGCCGCCAGGAACAATGGCGTACATGCAGACGGCTTGTATACTTCTGGAGTACGTAGATATGTCTGTGTTTTCAAGTCCATCACAAACATATTTTCCGGCTTCATTCGTTCCTTTTGGACACCCGACGGCGCTAGGTAGACTGTGTCGCCGTCACGGATGCTCATGCCGCCACCGGTGCCTGTAACCCAATTCCAGTCGTAGAATAGCCGGCAGAGTTCACAGATAATATTGGCTGGGTGGTTGGGGTCATGAGAAATAACCAAGTCGTCTCTGTTATCGGTCATCTTGTTGTAGTTTGGGGGGATTGATTGTGATGTCGCAATGCAATGACAAAGTTGTGATATTTTCCGAAGCCGAACCGAAATCGGATCTCGCTCGCTCGCTCGGACCAGTGTGCGGCTGGTGCAGTGACATCATCAGAATAAAGACTAAATGCAAAAATAATATATGGAGACTAAACTTTGTTCCTACTTCAGCTCATTGATAATATCCATCAGCAGAGGTTTCCCTTCCATCACTCTCTGACCCGCGGTGTTCCTTACCGGACTATTCTTCTTCCCACTACTGATACTACTCTCCGGGTGCCGCTGCGACATGTTCAATGGGTCCATATCATAGATTGCAAGACAATTCCTCGGCAAATTATACGACCAATCATACTGATCAATCAGTGTCAAAAATGTCGACAGTCTTGGATCCCGTTCCAGAGTCTTGCGCGATCCTACCAGCACCAACTTTGATTTTGCTCGCGTAAACGATACATTCAACCGGCGCCAGTCGTTCAACAAGTCCCCCACATTCCCTTCATCGTTGTTGCGTACCAATGAGATAATAATACAGTCCTTGTCACGGCCCTGGAACCGGTCCGCCGTCAACGCCTCTACTTCCTTATGTCGACGCCCTATTCGCTCGTTCAGTAGCCGTAGTTGCGCTCTGTATACTGTGATCAACCCTAGACTGCTTTCAGCGACGCCGCATCCACATAACGTATCCACTAGCTGTTTCACGATATCTGCTTCGGTAGGGTTGGTGATGCGTTGCCCATTGACTACCTCTTTTGCGTTCTCCACCGCGTCTGTGTTCAAAAATATCACTCGGTTACTAGAAAAAGATAAAGAAATGTTAGTTAGCATCAACTTGGTTTGATAGAAAGGAAGGGGAAAACGTACGTTTCTGTTGCGACATGCGAGATCCAATCGGTGCCGTTTACTTTCATCAATCGTGGAATCATTTCTGGCCGTGGCACATGCAAGCTCTGGTTGGCCACTTGCTCCGATCCACACATCAGCTTATTCTCATACACCAGCTCGTTAGATAACAGCATGATATCTCGACACATACGATACTGATGCGCCAAGTTAACTGATGCCTGTGGATGTGCGATACTGAGCCGCTCGAATAACGACTGTTTCAATCCACCTTGCGCTGCTTCTGCATTTTTCACCACCGGCTGCAACTGATAGTGGTCACCAACTAAGATAAACTTATCTGCTAGACGCAATGGGCCCACACATACCGGCAAAGTCAACTGTGACGCTTCATCAACGATACAGTAGTCGAAAGTGCGCAACCCAAACAGCCAGTGACTAATCGATAAGCAAGTCGTGGCTACCACCGGTGGATCAAAGTATTTCCGCTCAGTAGCTTCTTTTGTCAACTCATCACCGTCGCGGATCATTGGAACCAAATCCTGGCACCCAGGATGCACTCGGCTCAGCACTGAACTCAACCGACACACACCAAACCCTTTACCCTTGATCTTCAAGCAGATATTGTCCACCGCCGAATGCGTATAACTCGTCAATAACACACTCTTGCCTGCTTTCACCAGCGATTGAATAATCCCCGCGATCGTGGTCGTCTTGCCCGTACCTGGCATGCCTAGAATCAACGCATAGTCCTGTGCTCGCATCACCTTGTCGAACGCTTGCAGCTGGTCTTCATTATAATTACCTTTATTCTCAATCTGGAAATCAAACTCGGGTATTTTTGAGAACTTGGGCTTCTCCAAGTCAACTACCAGTCGTCGTAACGATGGATTCTGTTCTGCAATGAACAACTCCATCATATTACCTCTTGCCAACGCCATGCTTTTCTCAAACGGGTCCTGGTCAATCCGGAATACTTCAGCTCCACCTGGAACAGAACTTACCCTAGTATCATTGGGCAGCCTAGACAAATACACCTGGTTCGTATCACCGTCATAATCATCCCGTCGTTTCATGGAATTTTCCAGCCGCCGGTCCACACTAATCTCCACTTGACTATGCGTAATATCCCGAATAAACCCACTTGCTAGACAGATATGCCCGCTTTCATCCGACACCACGATACGATCCGACGGCAACAATTGCGAATCCGTATATCGCAGCGGACGTGGGTCGCCTTCACACCGCTCCAGCACATACGTACACCATTTATCACTCACCGCTTTAACACCATCATGCATCGGCTTGATCCTCAAATTACCAAAACACCGACCAGCTTCTTCACGCGCTTTGCTATCCATAGTCCAAATCTCCCGGCGCAGCTTGGCACCTTCCATACTCTCCTTATCCATCAAATACCCCCAATGCCTGAAAAATCCCCGGTGCTTGTCTGTCAAATGCTCTGTTTGCGCTTCAAACATCCCCTCCGTCCCGGCAGTCTGCTCACTACCGTCTTCCAACATCTTATGAGATATCATACACTCTGCCTGCTGATTGCA
Source organism: Blastobotrys niveus (assembly GCA_030558825.1). Taxonomy (NCBI): domain Eukaryota; kingdom Fungi; phylum Ascomycota; class Dipodascomycetes; order Dipodascales; family Trichomonascaceae; genus Blastobotrys; species Blastobotrys niveus. Next base: position 5,015 of record JAKTQM010000321.1, read on the forward strand.
CTTTGTACACCGACGATCATCAACCAACGGCGGCGGTAACCCCTCGCGTGTGTTCAAAAACATGGCCAAATGGTTACGCTGTGCCAGCAACGCCGCTGTCTCATCGTGGAACAATGGAATCTGATGCAATTCACACGATACAGAGTAAAACAACAACCCAAACGAAATCTCAATCTCGTACCGATCCGCCATCATCAGAGTATACAATGTCGTCTGCGCACGATGCCCCACTGTTCGATTAAACTGCGCCGTTTTGAGTTCCAGAGGTACCAAATGGCGATGCAGAGTACCATCTTCATCCTTTACTGTTGATTCCACCGTCACATCAATTTTTCCCTGCAGCCCAAAAATAGGCGACCACAGTTCTTCCTCAGTGTCGATAATATTACTGACACATGCTTTGCGTGTCTTATTACCGCGGTGAACTTGCACATTAGACGCCGCGTGAGGCTGCGGCTGTAGGTACCGGTTCTTGAATTGGATCAAGTGGCCAATTTTAGTCTCCAACTCGCTCATTAACTCATCCATTGTCAGATCCATTAGGATAATCGCTTCAAAGTACTCCGCCTCCACGATCTCTTTAGCTTGCTCCCTCATAAACTCACGATTGAAGTTACGTTCCCGTAGGCAAATCTCAAACAGACGATGAATCAGGTCACCATACAGCATCTGCTTGTTGAGTTGGCTCCCGCCTGGTTGTCTTATGCGGTCTCTTAGTACAATCTTTCTGTCGCAATAGAACGAATCAGCCACATTTGTCGCCGTCACTAACCGATCTGGGTGGATCACCAACAGATTCTTGCGGTCGTCCACCACTACCGAGCGGCTATTCTTGTCAAAATCGCCAATAACGTGAATAATGGACCCCACTGGCGGTTTGGATCTCAGCCACATTCCTCGTATATATACTGTCTTCATACCATGCTTTGTAATTCCATGCACCACGTACTCGTCATCCCTATCGTCCTTGTCCTTCAGATAACGTCCTTCTTCTACACTGTCCACCATTAGTCGCCAGAAATCAGGCCGCGGAAGCACACAGTCTATTGTTTCCTTTTCGTCTTCCCGGTATCGTGCTGCAGTGTCCGTCCTAAAATTGTCAAACTCTGGCTTTACTTCGACCTTCACATTATTGTCTTTGGTATCTTTATCCTCACTATCTCTGTTGTCATCTTTCATCTTGCTATCAAAACTATCGTCTTCATTACTGTCCTTTACCTTATACTGTGTCAACTCTCGATCCAGCTCATCCAGGTCAATATCAGATAATTCTGCCATGCTCTCATCCTCATCCCCTTCCTTCTGCTGCTGTTGCTGTTCCTTCTCCCCCGGAGGACTTTCGGTAGCTTGTCTCCCTGCAGATTCCCGCATCGACATCCTCACCTCAGCTACTTTCTCCAGCTGTGACCATCCGCCATCACTCTCACTGTCACTTTCGCTGCTTCTATCTCTAGCAGCCAACGGTGAGCTTGGTAAACTCCTGCTCAGGGGGTGATGATCTGCCGGGGTATCGTCATCTTCATCATCTTCACTCTCTCCGTTTCCACCACCACCACCGCCACCACCGCCACCATCTTTACATTCATCCTCGGTATCAATCCCATCCAACATCTTGCCTATGATCGATCCCAACTCATTCTTCTTACTTGACCCACTACTGTTCTTCGCTGGTAATGATACAAACCTGCCTGCCTTTTCTAACCTAGCCTTGTTCTTCCTCTTTTTTGCAGACTTATCCACGCTGGCCAATCCATCCTCACCTCTAGTCGACTCAAACTTTGCTCGTAACTCTGCTGCAGGATCGGCAGCCTGTGGATACAAGTTCTTTGACATATCTCTGAGATGCGATAACGCTATACTTGCCCCAACGAACCCTGTCGACGGTGTCGTTGCAGATGCAGATGCAAAGGTAGTATGTGCAGGCGACGATGAATCTTGCCATGTTATACATTCTTCCTCCTCCAACGGCACCTTATTTAGCGTCCTATGTTGCTGCTGCTTGGTGGGCGAAGGCGGCATACGTCGGAACGTGGACATGTTCTTGACCCGTTTGCTACGTTTGGGCGATTCATTGGCAATCGATGAAGGGCGCGTTTTGGACTCCTCGACCTGGCAGCTAGAAGGCAGAGACCCAAAGTCGTACTGCATCGCCGGTTTAGCTATTGTCTTTTGTCTTGTCTGTCCTTCGAAGGGGTATTTATGAGCTGTTGCTATGCAATAAGTTTGGTTGGTATTAAGTTGATTTGATCAAAAAGTTTCGCGTCGAACAAAAACACAGAAGAGCCAGGCGTGCGCGTCGGCCGCACCACGACACGCGGGAACGCGATTATATATAAACTTTGTAAATAGTTAGCTATCGATAGATACTACTGTTGCGATATCAAATGGTTAAATAAATAATGTATTCCTTTTTACTTTTTTCTCAATGCATAACAAAATCTTAAATAATGTAAATATATATATAGAAAATACCAAAGCTATCCATCTCTATAGCAGTTGCTAACTTACTGGCAAATCTGGCGTCGACGAAGAACCACCTGGCTGCTCTGCCGGCGGTTTTGCCTTTTCAACACCTTCACCACGGCATAAAGGACATGAATTACGTCCTGTAGTCAGCCACTGGTCAATACAGTCAACATGGAACAAATGCCCGCACAACTTCAACTCTCGAACCTTCTCCTCCGGTTCATACTGACTTAGACAAATCAAGCATCGTTCCTGCAACCGGGGATCGATACCACCGGCTGGACCGCCAGCGCCAATTACCTGTACACCTCCAGAGTTCTCCACTTCTTCCTCTGTAGCTGTAGGTGGCTTGGCTTGGCCCAAAAAGTTCTGCAGCGTCAACAAGTCCTCGTACCGTGGGTTATCTGTGAACAAGGATGGTGCAAGTAACAATGGGTGATCTTCAGGATACGCCCCACCAATTACATACACAATCCATGCAGTTCGTCCAGTCCCGTTCCCCTCTTCTGTCTCGCCGCCACCTTGTTGTGATTGGGCAGGCTCAGACCCAGACCCAGACCTAGTACCTAGCCGTTCCCGTCTTGACTGATGTTGTCTCGAGTTTAAACCCGAATTCGAGCTCATGGAAGTATAACCACGAGTCGAGGATCCGAATATCTGTTCCCACCATCCGTCTTCTTCGTCTTCTTCGCCGCGCGACGCTCTAGACCACCGCCCACCACTACTTTCATTATCATCTTCTTCATCCATAAAAGTTGAATCGTCCATCACTCGTGCTGTTCGGTTACGATGGCCATGCGTGGTTGTGCTGATAACGCTTTCATTATCACTGTCCTGGCTCCGGCCAAAGTTTGTTCTGGTGGCACCAGACGACACCCTCGAAATGGGCGCGGTAGACTGTGAAACAGCATCTGAAAAGTCATTATCGTCGTCATCATCTTCGTCACCATCACCTTCATTCTGGGTCGATGCTAATGGTGTCGTCGTGGCATTAGCGGCACGTGGGAATGTTGCATCCAAAGGCGACGTAGCACCACCACCGCCACTTGCACCGGCGCCAGTACCTGCACCTGCTGTGGCGGTGGCAATTCCGCCAAAATTGATATTATTGGCATCCTCGTCATTCTCCACTGCACGAATCCCTACAATCATAATAGGAATCAATGGACGACCACCTTCCCCAGGCTCACTCTCACTGGATGGGAATCGAAACATTCGGAAAAAGTTGCGTGGTCGTTCTCCCTGGCTACCATCACTATTCAACTCTGAATGTAATAGCCCATTATTTAGACCATTCAAAAACCCATCAAATGTATCATTCTCAGAATTCACAGAATACCCACGGTTAGTAGCTCGCGACCCTACCAAAGTATTGGCCGTTACCGTCGCAGCAACCACCAACAACCTGGCCAACATGGCCGTCTGACTGTCAGTATCTCGAAGAGCCATACCATCACGTCTGGTTCGCCCAAGTGGATTACTCAACAAGCTAGGATGTGAGGACCGCAATCTAGAGAACCGTGACGGCCGTTGTGACGCCTGCTGTGATGATTCAGCCTGGTCTGTTGTTGCTGCCGTGGTGGCTGTGCTATCCTCACGGAGCCTACCCGCTGGTGTCGACCTACCACTGTTATCAACCCGACTGGTGCTGCTGTTGAAAGTACCGTCCCGACTCTGTGAGGCTGCTGCTGCAGATGCCGATGTCGCCGTATCGTCTGACCCTGTTAATGAGCTCATTACGTTCGAGCCAAGTCTAGTCAACCGTCGTAACGCCGAGGACCTTTGCCGGCGCTTCCGCTCCGTCTCTTGCTGCGTCTCATCACTGCTATCTGTACGGCGGCGTCGTCGAGAATTTGTTGGTATTACCCATGTATCATTATTACCACTGGTATTCGTATTTTCTGTGCCGCCGCCGCTATCGTCTCTACGGCGGAGTCTTGTAAATACGCTGCGTCTATCGTAACTCGAAGTCATGCCCAACGTAGATACTTGATCGCTGCTGCTACTGTACAAGTGTTCATGACTGCTTCCAGCACTGTCTGCTGGACTTGAAGATGTGTTGTTAGTATCGTTATTGCTGTTATTATTGTTCCGTTCTCCAGTTCGATGGAACCGACTGGGCAATGAAGCGCTCTGGCCCATGTCGATTGTAAATGTGGCAGTTTCTTCTCCTCTGTCTTGAAATCTAAACAACCTGGACTCACTAAAACAGAGGAACGAAAGAAGTTTTTTTTTAAAAAAAGAACTAGCTAGCTAGTTTTTATCCTTTTTTTCTTCAGTTGTATATGCTCTGGTCTAGTTTAGAATGATGCTTAGGTTATACGAAGAAAGAGTGAGTGGATATTTATAAAAAGAGTTTCAAATCAATTGGGATTCCCACTACTGTCAGCCTCAAGCGGGTGTTTGGTTTGAGGATTATGACCACGACAACCAACAACGACAACAAACGATGAGGGTATATGATTAGTTTAGAATATTCTTTTAGCAATATATTTCATTATTTCTTCTTTAGTTTATCCCACTTAACTAAAATTTGCCGTCTCTCTAGCTCCTTCTTTCGACTAGACTTCCTTCTTGCCTCAAATGATTGCTTGATGCTTAGTCATCATCTGACTAAGGGCATGGGTGGCATGGAATGAAACAGGGTTTTTTTATTGTTTCCTTCTGTCGCCTTCTTTTGATTCAATCCAATCTGCCAATTATTATAGAGACGGGATATTCTTCTTCTTTCAGTTTAGTACGATCTTATTTCCATTCTTGTACTACTGGTGAACAATCCAAATCCTCATTTATAAATCCACCCTCAGATCCTCATTCACAATTCTGTCTTGTCCTTAATTAATACCAACATACCTTCACAACTTTGTCGAAGACAATTACGCCATAGAAAGTTCAAAAATCTGCAGGTAAGTGCATATCAGCTAGAGTTGGTTTTTTACCTTTTATTTATTTTTTTCTTTTCTTTTTGGTTTCATCTAGCATTTCTAACATTTCACTTACGTGATAAGCAATCATCACAATCACAGAAAATACCCTCACCTTCCGCCACGACGACGACGACAACTCCGATAGACCTACTACTACCACTACAACTATATCATGTCCACAGAAACTCAGCAAGAAAAACCGACAAAGCCTAAACGGCCAGATCCTATGCCATGTCGGTACAAAACGGTACGTCTTTATCAGTTGTTTCCAAAACACGAATGCAACCCTTGCTAACATTCACACCTTAGGGCAAAACACTGGGACACGGAACATACTCAGTAGTCAAAGAAGCATTCCATATAGACACAGGGCGACAATATGCCGCCAAATGCATAAACAAGAAACTCATGTCTGGTCGCGAGCACATGGTTCGCAATGAAATTGTAGTACTTCGGCGAGTCTCCATGGGCCACAGCAGCATCCTAACTCTCGTTGACTACTTTGAAACAGCAAATAACCTGTATTTAATCACCGACTTGGCACGAGGAGGCGAATTATTCGATCGAATCTACGATAAGGGTAATTTTTACGAACGAGACGCGGTAGAAATCGTCCGGTCCATCACCTCTGGTGTAGCATATCTGCATTCTCATGGCATTGTTCATCGCGACTTGAAACCAGAGAACCTATTGTT
>JAKTQM010000365.1:723-13422 GCA_030558825.1 Blastobotrys niveus
CTGGGAACAGATTGTTCATGACAATGAAATGAATCTTGCGACCAAATGGCAACTTGACTCGATGTAGACCATAGAATTGCGAAATCAACGTATTAGGATTTTCCTTGACATGATTATAATACTCCTTTAGAATCTTCCGCAGCATTTTATGTTCCGAATGATGAATCGTCTTGATAATAAACCGATAGTCTCTTGAAAAGTAAAAAAACGAGCCAGATTTCCCAGGCGACCCCAGTTCACTGACGATATATTTACTAGTCAGAGAAATCAAATAATCGGCCGGATCAAGTCGAAACAATTCCCGCAAATGTCGAAACACATATGGTGCATAGTCCTTAAACTTGAAGTCGTATTTGGCACTGGGTGTCAGTTCATTACCACCAATATCAAAAGTCATTTTATGCCGGGCTTTGAAGTCTGCATCGGTCAATTCATGATTCACCTTGGCGTTACATCGTGATACCGAAACTCGAATCCCTGTCAACATGTTATATGCAGTAACATAATTCTGATGACCTTCCGAAACCTTGGTACCTACCAATACTCGTTCATCTTCCAAAAACTCGCGTCTCTTTCGCTTCGATTCTCGTTGTGCTACAATCATCTCCCTCAACCGTTCAATGTCTTGTGCCGATACACTTCCTTCATCAATTTGTACAGAATTCCTCGATACACCTTGCCCCATCAGACTTCGGCGTCTAGAAAAGCTGAATGATGGCCGATGATGCGAATGTCCTGTAGCCGTAGCCGTTCTATGCAGTGAATGTCCAGATAAATTGGAAAGTTGGCTTGATATTGATGATCGTTTAGGCTGTTGTTGTGTCTGTTGAGCTGTATTAACATTGAAAGTTTGAGATTGTTGCGGTTGCTTTGATTTACTGCCCCGTCTGAATACTGGTGGAAGCATCGATCTATTGTTATTATTTGCATTGTTTTTGTTGTTGTTATTGGCCGTTGCTTGACCATTTTGATAATGCTGGTTATGCTGAGAAATGCGAGAGATGGCTGAAGTAGAGGAAGACCGTTGAGTTAACATTGGTAAAGAAGACGTACTGCCAGTTTGAGACGTTGGCAAGTGACTATGCGAGTTGTTCTTGTTAGAATAGTATGCAGAATTGTGAAAGTTGGTGGTGTTATTGTTGTTATTATTGTAATGATGACCATTGGTGGTGGTGGCATTGTTGTTAGTATATTCATAAGACCGTCGTAAAGGTCTAGCAAAATTGGGCGATGAGGCAGGCAGCGTATTTGGTGACACGGGACTCGACACATTACTCGATTGCTGACTCTGTAAACTTTGATGGCCATTAGGTATCAACAAACTAGGATATTTTTGTTGTTTCTGATGTGTCGAAAATTGTTCCTGTTGTGATTGTTGTTGTTGCTGCTGCTGCTGCCATGTTAGTGGGGCAGTTACAGTACTTGGACTTGTCGACTCGGTATTATCATTACCATTCGACTGCGGCATCTTGTAACACTCAAAATACCCATCATCATGCGTTTTAATACCACCATTCAATTTTTCTTTCCCCTTTATACTGCAAACTGTCCCATCATCATTACTTGTTATTGTCGAGTTACTTTCATGATTACTACTACTCGCGGTATGTGTATCTGTTGTTGTTGTCGTTGTAGCGGTAGTTGACGTGATATTATTGTTCAGCTTCTTGCCGTCGTACTCGGGCTCTTGCGAATCTACACTCGTCGCCAACGAAGACATGGATCTTGCCGACGATGTTCGCTCGTAATCGTCTGCCGTCGTTTCGTCTGAAGAGTTGGCTGTATTCGAATAAACCACGTCTTGACTGTCGATTGGATCAAATGGAGTTATTTTATTCAAATAATGACTTGTTGAAGAATGTGCCAACATAATAAAGAAAACAAACACAAATGCTCAAAATAGAGTTGTACAAGAACAACAACAACGACGACGACGATGGAAGATGAGTTGATGAAAGGGAGAAGGAGGAGTTCTTTTTTTCTTCTCTTTTCTAGTATATGCGACGACTTGTATTGTATATTTTCTTTCCTTGCAGAAATTTCTAGCCAGTTGGTTTGTAAGTGTGTGATGAGATTAATGGAATGCTAAGGTATGAAATGCTAATGGATGTTTGTCGTCGATGGGGTCGTCGTCCGTCTATAGTCGTAATAGTAGTGAGTAGTACAAAAAGGAGGGAGGAAGAAAAGAAAAAGAAGGAAAAAATGCCCAACTGAAGTGTGGGCCGTATCCTCCGGCCGATTATTTATTTTATGCAGTGGGCGCTTACTGGTGAGCGACTTATTTTTTTTTTTGTGTGTGTTATTTTTGCCTATCTCGTTTATTATGACAGACTGAACGTGACTGCTAAAAGATCCTGATAAGATGGATAGTGTGGGATAATATTTCAATCGTTTGTTATAATATCCTTCTTTTTCAAGATGTTGGCAATTTCAATATAGATTATAGAATAATATATATGAGTATGGGTTTATTTATTTTATTTATTATTTAACGCGCTTCGTCGCTTTTTTTTTTTGGTCTTGACACAGAGTCAGAGATACTCATCGGTTTGATTCTTTTTTACCAACGACACGGGCTTGTATATCAGGTACTGTGAACTAGCCTTTCCAATTACCCGAATTTTTTATTTTCTATCTCGTATTATTAATTCCTTCATTTCTTGTGGATTTTACACTAGATATATACGATATTGCACGGAGAAACATCGTAAACAAACACTCCTCCTCTCCCCTCCTCATATCCCTCTCTCCTCGCTCGGAGTTTTAATTCTCAAGAACCTTCCCGAACACTCCGGTTATAGAGTTTTGTAGTTGAGACATGCAAGAGGAGACAAGTAGAAGAAATATGATTGAAAATTGACTTTGTGTATTTTTCTTTTTCATTCCTGGAGACATAATTAGAATAGAAATAGAGCTTGTTTTGGTGGTTTGAACGCGACAGGACGTGACGTGCAGTGAACTCAGCCTTCGAGGATGATGGTCTTAAGAGACCCTGTCAAGGATTGAACGAGAAGGCTATAAAATAAGAAAAAGAGACGCACAGTAACATGCATGGTGCCATCCCAAATTTATCCACGCAAAGACAAGCCAGCCACTTTGAATATGAAAATGAATGTTTGCATATCATGCGCGGAAGCTTATGCAGCTCATCTGCATGAAGTCTGCACCCGGGTATAACAAGCGTCAATCGTTCATTTTTGAGGCGGATGTGATAAATTCGAAATAAAGAAAAAGGGTATAAATAATTGATTCGGAAAACGCAGTGTCGAATAGATCATAGAGTGAGAACGGGGTTTAATTCAAACTGGAATTGGTTAACACTTTACTAGATTTGGATCTTCAAAAGGTGTATACCACAAAACCCGTTTCCGAAAATAGAAACCCCAGCTTGGCTTGACGATCGGTTTTGCTGCTGTGTCAGATTTGGAACTTGAAAATACCCTTGGCACACGATAGCATCAGACATTTGTGTGACAAAAAAACAGGGTTTCTTGAGTTAAAGTTTCTCATCAGCTTCCAGGAACAGGCGACTATTTTTTTTTTCGTAAGTTTATTGTAAGTTTATTGATAAGAATAATGGCAAAAATAAATAGAGAGATGCAGTGCGGCTTTGAAAGAGATCATGGAGATGTCGGAGTCCATCGCTTGATCACAGACGTATCGGCTTTGTACACATACTTCCCCGCGGGTCGTATCACCGATATGTGATCCCGAAGAGCGGTACCTGGTTTGATCGGTTCCAACCAAGTGGCTGGCCGCGCCTTCATCATATCCTCGACATATAGTATCAAATCCGGAGAACAGTGTGAAACAAGGCTGTACAAGCAATTTAACAACCGTTCTCTCGTGTCGAGCATGGTGATGTCAAGTAAAACAAATTTGACCGAGGAGCATATTTTACCCACTAGATCCAATAACCCTTGCTGTAATTCTTCGTCGCTACCAATGATGTTAATCACGCTAGGGTCTGGCCCAGGGTACTCTATGATTAGGGATTCGACACTAGACATGTAGAATCGTTCAATATTTCTGGGGTTCATGAATTCACAACGAAGTTGTTTGAGCTGGACGGATGGTGGTAATTTGACCTCGATTTGTCCGTTATAGTATCCGAGAAATAGCCGTTCAAGTTTGCTGCTGAAGTTGAGCCGCTTGAAGAGGGTACCTGATAATGAATCGGCCATAAAGTACCGGACATTCGATGCATCGACAGGCGGCGCATCGAGTCTACAGTCGAACAGTGCCAGATCTTCCACAGTGCTAGGCAGCCATGCCGTCGTTGCTGCGGCATCGGCACCATAGTTTATTACATCCAACGGAGTAAACATTAGAGTCTTAAGGCGGGTAGCATGTTTCAGAAACTTTGCTAATTCAACCCCATCTAAAGTACCTGGAGCACTGGTTACAATCTCAAACCGTTCCACAGAAGCCGGCAAGTACCGGCCGATTGTGCGTTGTACTGCGTCGATGCCGTCTTTTGAAAACCGTCGGGATACCCACTTGATGATGCGAGTATGTTCGAACGGCAGTAATAATGGTTCCTTGTTGATCCACCGGCCTTCTATTCGAGTATTGATTGTTATATCGCGAGGTAGTCTTTTCAATAGTGATTGAACCACGGCAGTTTGATGTTGTCGTGATGGCTGTTGATCAATCTCAGTAAATAGTTCCACAAGTTTAACGCCGGTTAGTAATGTAGGCAGCGACCTAGTGAATAGCCATGATACCATATCAAAGTTACTTCCAAACATGATCTGTTGGTCCATCGGTAATTTCCCTGCTTTGGGATGGAAGTACTGTGTTTCGAGTGTGAAAACCTTCACCAATGGAAGGACTTTGTTGAGGTACCCGTTGGCAATAGCGTAGCAGAATATCCCCAAGTTACTTTGATCAACTTTCATTCGTCGCATGGGTTGAGACTGCTGGGCTATGAATGATCTGTCGTCTTGAACATCATCATGGTCGGCGTTTTTCATCAGACTATTGTCGAATTCTGGTGGATCGCCGATATCTATAACGTCGAGATGGAAATGATGCCATGAGCGGGCTACAAGCGCTTCGCGGAAGTATCGTGAGCAACATTGGAGATGCATAAGTGAGGGGAGGTCTAAGTAGGCAGATATTACTTCGAGTAGTTCAACAGGTATATCTTTCAAATGACAAGGTGTTGAAGGAGCCACTTTCTCAATACTTGTGTCCATGATCCGTATGTTTGCTATCGACCTAGATTGTTTAGAAAGTGTGTTTGGCTACAGGGATCCGATAAAGAGCGGGACAAAACGCGTGTGTGACGGGTCGGACATCCGCTCCGTTGTGCATTGCTGTGTAAAGCCGCACTGTCTAAGAAAGACCTGAAAGAAAAAAATTTTGGCCCACTACTTCTCTACACATTCCATCAAAGTACCAAAGTAATATCCGTCATGTTTCAAGTAAGTGGATGGTCGCTGCCGGCTAAAGTGGCCGTAGAACAGCCAAAGAAGAATGAAAAGAAAGATAAAAAGAAGAACAATAAAAAGAGCAGCAGCAAGCCGGAACAAAAGTCAACGGAAACGACTGGTGACGACAAGAAACAATCAATGAAACGAAAACGAGGTAAAGATGACGACACAAAGAGTAAAAAAACCAAAGAATCCAAGAAATCAAAATCAGAGGAGGGTAGTAATAAACCTTCAGCACCAGAAGAACCGGCAAAGAAGGCTCCAGAACCAAAGTTAACTCCATTACAGCTCAAGATGAAAGAAAAACTAGCAGGATCACGGTTCAGATGGATCAACGAGCAGCTGTACACCACCAAATCAGATGAAGCAGTCAAGATGATCGAGGAGAATCCTGATATGTTTGATGAGTATCATAATGGGTTCCGAAGTCAGGTACAGTCATGGCCAGAGAACCCTGTTATTACATTCATCAAACAAGTCAAGACTCGATTAGAAAAACCAGTATCTGCTCCTGGTGGGCTGCCTGGTGATAAAGACGGTAAGATTGTGTTTGCAGATATGGGGTGCGGGGAAGCACAGCTGGCGTTGGAATTGAGCAAGATTAAGGGACATGGCAAGAGCAAAAAGGCCAAGTTTGAAGTACATAGCTTTGACTTGAAGGCAGCTAACGATCGAATCACTAAAGCTGATATCAAGAATGTGCCGTTGGAAGATGAAAGTGCCCATGTCGTGGTGTTCTGCTTGGCGTTGATGGGGACGAATTTCTTGGATTTTATCCGGGAAGGTCTGCGGATCTTGAAACCAAAGGGTGAGATTTGGATTGCCGAGATTAAAAGTCGGTTTGTTAATAATGAATATTCGCAGTTTATCAAGGTGATGAAGGATCTGGGGCTGTTGCATAAGACTACGGATGATTCGAATAAGATGTTTGTGAGATTTGAATTCTTCAAGCCGCCAAAGGAGGTTGCTCAGGATCGAGAACGACGGTTCCAAGGTAAAAAGAAGTTTATTGATGAAGATGGCGAGTTTGCTGGTAAGCATGAGGGTGAGTGGTTGTTGAAGCCGTGTATATATAAACGACGATAGATGTTGTAATAATAAATTATTGTACTGCCCGACGGTATAGTTTGAGCTGTATTCTACGTTTCTTATACTAACGCTTAATCTTAAAATACCAATATAATCGATTAGATTGGAATTCTCTCGTCCATGTCTGTTGCGATACATCGTGCGGCGTCTATTTAATTATTCACCACCCTTTTCCCAATCACCACCACCACTACTACTACCACTATCATGACGGCAAGGATTAAGGTACGCAGCACAACAGACTTAAAACTCTATAGTCAAGTAAAAGCTAACACAATATACAGGAACTGGATCAAAAGGTGGTCAACCGTATTGCCGCCGGGGAGATCATCATCGGCCCTTCCAACGCCCTCAAAGAACTACTCGAAAACTCGATAGACGCGGGAAGCACGCGTATCGACGTGGTATGCAAAGATGGCGGCCTCAAACTACTTCAACTCACCGATAATGGCAGCGGTATTAACAAAGACGACCTGGAGATTTTATGTAAACGGCATACGACATCCAAACTGACCGACTTTAAAGACCTCGAAACAATCGCCACATACGGGTTCCGTGGCGAAGCGCTAGCCAGTATATCGCACATTGCGCATCTATCCGTCACCACCAAGACTGCTGATTCGCCATGTGCCTACCGAGCAAAATACTCAGATGGTACCTTAGTGGATAAACCAAAAGCTATAGCCGGTAACGTGGGGACACAACTGACGGTGGAAGACTTGTTTTTCAACTACGAGGCACGATTACGCGCGTTCAAGAATGCTAATGAAGAGTACCAAAAGGTCCTGGATGTAGCAGGGAAATACGCCATTCATTCGAAAGGTATCGGGATAAACTGTAAGCGGTATGGAGATAGTCATCCAGCGTTAGCAGTACAGAAGGATTGGGGTACGGTGGATCGGATCCGGGCGTTCTATGGGTCGGCTATCGCTAATGAACTGCTCGAAGTGGAAGTTCCTACTGTGCCTCGACATGGGCTGGTTAGTTGTACCATGCAGATTACAAACGCAAACTACAGTTCTAAGAAAACCATGCCGTATATTTTGTTTATCAACCATCGACTAGTGACATGCGAGCCGCTGCGGCGGGCTATTAGCCAGATATACTCCACGTTCCTGCCGAAGGGTGGCCATCCGTTCGTGTACCTGTCGCTGGAACTCAAGCCGAATAACGTGGATGTTAACATTCACCCGACAAAGCGAGAAGTGCGTTTTTCATATGAAGAAGAAGTGGTTGAGCATATCTGTCGGGCAGTGCAGGAGTCACTGGGGCGTGTGGATTCCAGTCGCGCATTTCAAGTACAGACAGTGTTACCAGGCAGTGCCCAAGTGCATGCGGTAGCTCCTACATCACAGCAGCCCAAGAATTTGTATGCGTATCACCAGGTTCGGACGGATGCCAGCCAGCCTAAAATCACGTCGATGCTGAGTTCACGCCAGCATCAAGTTCTGCCTGCATCGGACAAGAAGGAGTTCCAACCGGTGAAGCTTGACTCAGTACGGCAGTTCCGCAAGCAGATCGTTGATGCTGCACATAGATCTCTGACACAGATCTTTGCTGAGCATACATATATCGGAGTGGTAGACTACACAAGGCGACTGGCGGCAGTGCAGTATTCCGTCAAATTGTACCTTGTCGACTACGGCGCTGTGGCGAACGAATTATTTTACCAAATTGCATTATCAGAGTTTGCCAATTTTGGCCGTATTGAATTCGATGAACCGGTATCGTTACGAGGGTTGTTGCAGATGGAGTTTGAAGAAGACGGACACCAAGAGGAGGTTGATGTGGTATTGGAGATTTTCAAGCTGGAAGATAAACGAGAAATGCTAGATGAGTATTTCTCGATATCGTTCCAAGATGTTGACGAAGAAGACGGGGATGGCGACCTGCTGGTGAAAACATTACCGCTGCTGCTGGCAGGATACACGCCTTCTCCGGCTGGATTGGCCAAGTTCTTTGCTGCGATAGGGCAAGCAGATTGGTATAATGAGGTCAATTGTCTAAGCACAATCTTGCGGGAATTGGCTGCTTTGCATGTGCCCGAACCGATTCCTGATGATGATGCAGAATTTGAAGCTGAACGGGTAGCAATGGCTGGTAAATTGGAGCATGTACTGTTCCCTGCTGTTAAGAGACGGTTAACAGCGCCTACGGATTTAGGGTCGAGTGTGGTAGAGGTGGCCAGTTTGCCTGGATTGTATAAAGTATTCGAGCGGTGCTAAAAAAGACAGCCGTAAGTAATAAAATAGTCAATGACACCCTTTTTAGCATTTAGATCGGTATTGTTGATCGGATCTCCGATATCTTGCCCCGCCGCCGCACTGTCTTATCTCCCGCATGTCGCGCAGCAAACTAAAACCCACAAACAACCAACCACCCCACAACAAAACTACAGTCCCTTGTTTTATTATCTTTTGCCTTTTTTTTTCTTTCCTTTCAACATCACAACCATTTCATAGACCTGACTTGAAGGAATACACACTTTAGAAACATCATGGCGTTTCGAATTGCTAGGTTGTGGCATATGCCACCCAGACTCGTCGCCATGAAACCAGCAGCCTTCAGACCCACTACTACTACTACCACGACCCGTGCCCTAATGTGGCGTCGTTTCAATTCCACAACTTCATCAACTCTCCAAGAAGCATCCAAACTCAGCGACTCTGAAAAATCGACACTGGACTCAGATAGCGATGAATTGGAAATCACCACGGGTATGATCAGCAGAGAACCCAATGAAACGTTGCTCTATTTCGACCATCTGTTCCCAAAAATCTCCCAGGTTGATCAAGTCAGCTGGGTTATTAATAGAGTCTTGGGGCTTAATAGCGATACAATTGGTAAAGTCATTAGTGAACGGGCCATCCTGCCAGACTTGCCAGTGACGATATCTAAAGTTATCCCTCGTGAGAAGGACGGCGGAGCGTTTGTCAAGTTTGCCGTGCATGATGAAGATGGTGCTGGGACTCTGACGCCACAGGAAGCACAACACCAGTTGATCCAGCGGTTTTCTGAACAAACGTATCGACCATGGTACAAGAACCCGTTACACCCGGTACGAGTGTTCCCGGTGCGGGGCACGCCGTGGATCGAGGATTTGAAACGATCGCAAAGCAGCAAGATTCGGGTTGCGTTTCATGGTGAAGATCTGTCCCAGGAAGCATTGTATTCCATCTTGAGACGGTACGGTGAAATTGTGGATATTCAACCGCCAGCGCCGGGAGATAGCGCGCCTCGTGCTGCAGTAGTGATCTTCAACCACCTTGCTGACGCTGCCACGGCGAGGAATTGTGTCAATGGGTTGAGTTTGCGTAATGGCAAGACTAAAATCCATGTACGGTTTATTCCTGTGGACCGGAAGAATATGGTCAAGAATTGGGTCGTTGATCACCCTCGTATTGTCATTCCAATCTTGGTCGCGTTGTTTGCGACTTTGGCGGTGGTGATTTTTGAGCCCATTCGGGTTTGGTTTATCCGGCATAAGATTACAGGCAAATGGGTCGCGTTGGAAAAGTATCCAAAATTGAACTGGATTAGAAAACGAATCGTCGGCATTTTTGGTGGCATTTTGAACCAGCTACGGGGGTCGATTCAGAGTTTGGGGTTGTGGACAAAGGCTAAAGATAGTTTCCAGAATTTATGGGAGGAACGACGACAAGCGATTGATACCTTACGACAATGGATTGATGAAGGTGCTAACACGTTTGTCGTGGTACATGGTCCACGCGGTAGCGGTAAGAATGATTTGGTGTTCAAGCATTCCCTTCAGGACCGAGATAATGTTATTCAGATTGACTGTGATACGCTCGTCAAGGCACGTACTGATTCTGCGTTTGTCAAGGCTGTCGCGCATACACTAGGGTATTATCCAGTGTTCCCATGGATGAACTCAATTACTCAGTTTATGGATCTGGCAGTTCAAGGGTTGACTGGTCAAAAGACTGGGTTTGCGGAAAGTTTGGAAACGCAACTTAAGAATATGCTTTCGACCGCGTCTACTGCCATTAGCGAGACAGCTCTGGAGAAGAAGGACGCGTCTGATAGTACATCTAATGAAAATTACCTGCAGGTGCATCCAGAGTGTCGACCCGTGGTGGTGATTGACAACTTGGCGAGTAAATCCGATGATCCTAATGCGTTTGTTTATACGCATATTGTCGAGTGGGCCGCGCAGCTGATCCAGGCTAATATTGCCCATGTTATTTTCGTCACTGAAGATGTCGGGTTTGAAAAGATTTTGAATGATGCGTTGCCGAATCAAATTTTGAAGTTGTTGCCGGTAGGCGACGCTAATACTGAAAGTGCCATTTCATTCGTCAAGCAGCAGCTCGAATCGACGACCTGGTCGAATCAGGACGATGCTTACTCCGATGAGGAGAATGGGAAGGTTGATCTTGAAAAGCAAAAGAAGGAGGCCCAGCAACCGGAAGTGTCGCTTGAAGGGTTAGAAAAGGCATTGGCCCCGTTAGGAGGTCGAATGACAGATTTGCAAGCGTTTGCACGTCGGTTGAAATCGGGCCAGACACCAGCAGAGGCACTGGAAGATATGATTGATCAAGCAAAGATTGAAGTTCTACAGATGTACGTGATGAAACCTAGTGAAGGGTGGACAAAGGAGCAAGCGTGGACTTTGATCAAGATGATTGCCCAGCATGCCGAGTCAAGCAAAAAATCGTCGTCTGGTGGAGGTGGATTCTTTGGCGGCGGTGGGTCGAAACACGAAAGAGAAGAAAATTCAGCAGAAACGGTTACGGCTGGAGTACCAATGGAGACGTTGGTGGGAGATACCAATTTCGCCACGCCAGCACAACAGGAAGCATTGACGGAACTGGAACATGCCGAGTTGATTTCGTTACAGAATGAAGGCGGTAGGATCCGAGCAGTGAAACCAGGGAAACCATTATACCAGAGTGCGTTCAAGGCATTGGTGGCAGATGAGAATTTGAGTGCGTGGATGGAGAGTAATTTGATTAATAACTTGATTGCAGCAGAGGAAGCGTCGATAAAGGGGTCTGAGGCGGAGTTGGTGCAGTTGTATCAAATGCCGAATAAACATGAGATTCGTGCGCGGGTGGATTATGTGTCCAGGAAGTTGTATAATAGTCAAAAGAAGATTGAAGGGTATGAAAAGAGGTATAGTGAGCAACAGAAGGTGTTGAATAAGTGATGCTTGTATGGTATATAGCGTAGTATAATAAAGGATGACAAACCTTCCCCTCATTCAGAACTGCACAGCGAAAAAAAAAAAAGCATACATTTTAAAATTGGAGATTATAACCATTTATTTCCATAATTTATCATCGTGCGGCTGGTACACCTTGTAGCCGCCGCATTGCCTGCTAGATATTGCGGCTTGCAAAAGAATGCAAAAACTATGCCCACCAAAAAGTTCTAGAAAGAGGCACCCTTAATAAACCTGCTACATATCATGCCCATAGATTCATTAATCTATTACCCTAAAAAGAAGGAGATGCACGGCACGCCGATACTTATCTCTTACTTAAACTTTTTCTGAACTCCCCTGCGTAATTTCCGGTGGAGCTCCGCTCCGTTCGGGACTTTGGCTCAAAAATTTCCTGAAACATCCATCTTACGGAGCTCCGCAGAGGGCAAAACATTCGGCTCATCTATATAAAAAAAGCATGCTGGCCAGCTAAAATTTCTAGTTAGTAACCTCTAGAATTTATAGAAGAAAAAAAAGATAGGCATGACTCGAGCAGCTCTTCGGTCGTTACAACCAATCAAGGTTGGTAAACTCCAACTATCCAACCGAATCGCTCTGGCACCAATGACTCGGTGCCGAGCTTCCGACAAGCATGTGCCAACATCCATCATGGCCACCCATTACGCTCAACGTGGTGGTGCTTACCCTGGCACTTTGCTCATTTCTGAAGCCACCGGTATCGCTCCAAAGGCTATCGATGACGCACCAGTACCAGGTATTTGGAACC
The DNA here is from genome assembly GCA_030558825.1 of Blastobotrys niveus. Taxonomy (NCBI): domain Eukaryota; kingdom Fungi; phylum Ascomycota; class Dipodascomycetes; order Dipodascales; family Trichomonascaceae; genus Blastobotrys; species Blastobotrys niveus. The sequence goes on from JAKTQM010000365.1 coordinate 13,205, forward strand.
AAGAGCAAATCGAAGGATGGAAGCAAGTCACTGATGCCGTCAAGAAGTCCAACTCGTATTTGTTCATGCAACTGTGGGCTAAAGGTCGAGTAGCTGATAAGGGTCAAACCAACAACAATGATATCGTTTCTGCATCCGAGATTCCTCATCAAGAAGATGCCCCTGTCCCACGAGCATTGTCGACTCAAGAAGTTGAAGAATACGTACAAGATTTTGCC
>JAKTQM010000379.1:2200-23291 GCA_030558825.1 Blastobotrys niveus
TGTGGGTTGGTACAGCGCCAAAGAAGTCAATGGTGACTTGGTTGATTCCAAGCAATGCAACGGCACAACAACAGGCAGCCATTCCTCCAAGTCCTTCAGTGGTTACTAATATTCCAAACGTCGTTACTAACATTCCTAACGTGGTTACTAACATTCCAAATGTTGTTACTGAGATTCCAAACATTGCCAGTATCATTTCCACCGCCGTTCCAAACATTGCCACTGAGATTCCAAACGTGTCGACACTAATTCCAGACGTATCGACATTGATTCCAGACTTTTCGACCGTGATAATTCCAAACGCGGCAGCCACAACCACCCAAAGTCCATCGTGTGTGGTGTCTACTGAAGTTGAAGATGTGGCGACTACAGTGACTACATTCTTCACAGAGGTTATAACTATAACTCCAATTGCCGCAACGAAAACGGTAACCACGCCTAGTCAACCAGCTCCACAAACCTCACAACCAGCTGCCACAGCCACAGCCACAGCCATCCCAGCACCACCGGCGCAATCGAGCCAGCATCAGTTCACTGCCACTACCAATTGTGTGGCCACTGTTGTTCCTCCTGTACTAACATCAGGTACGCCACCAGATACTCCACCAGCAAACACGGTACAAGACCAAATTAGTCCTGTGGTCACGGTTGTTCCTCCTGTTTTGACGCCAGGTATACCACCGGCTAGCACGCTGGCAGTCCAGACCAGCCCTGATCAGCCTCCCGCATAACCAAGACCTCTTGTAAAATAGAAATAGGAACTTTTATTAGGATCGTTAGAATATATATATTGCATTTATGACATTGTATCGTGCATCCTCAGTTTCCAGCTGCTCCTGCTTGGACACCGCGTTTGCAGCGCTAGCCCGTAGGTGTGTATTCACTCAACACAGTAACTAAGATGAGGCTCATATTTGTCACTTGAACTTATCACACCGGGATTAGTACCCCATTCGCCTTGTAAACTGCCCTAATAGACCTCCATAATACGTGCTCGTCCCACCTTCATCACCCGACATTGGCGTGCCAGTTCGTGACGGCACACCACTAACCGGCGTACTCGCACGACTACTATTCGCTTTCTCCTCATTTCGACCTCGAATAATATTATCAACTCGTTTCCTCAATTGACTTACAAACCGCTGCCGAGAGTGATACATGCTGGTACCGCGCCACACCTGGCAGAGCTCAGATACCCGGTTTATCTCCGCGTACGCTGCATTTTCATCGCCATTATTAACAAGATGCAATACCGTCTCGGTGATTTTCGATTCATCAAAGTTTTTTGCTTCTTCAAACACCTTTTCTACATCGTACATGCGTGACTTAACCGTGTCGAGGCGTTTAAGCCGGTCTACTGTAGTTGTATCCATTTGCTCTTTCAGTTGTGCAATCTTTGTCTTTTCTGTTTGGTCGACAGTTTTCACCAGTTCTTCTACATCGTTTTTCAGTAGTTCAACTTCATATGTGACTTTCTTTGACGCTCGTTGCAGCTCTGATGTAAGTTGTTCTAGTTGTAATGTCAAATCTTGTGAATGGTGGTCGAGCTGGGATAACAGCTCCGATGCGTTAGAGTGGAGGTTTTCTAGTTTCTCATTCTGTTTGTTTCGGGGTAGAGCGTTGCTGATGTATTCGCTAGGGACGAGTTCAGGGTTGCCAAACACTTCAATGACCTTTTCTGTCGATTCCATTATGTCGTCATGATTTACTTCAGAGCGTGTGTGCGTGGGGATTTTTTTGTACGTGTCTGCTCGCGCGCCGCAGTCCCGCAGATGGTGGTTAAGCGGACAGACTATTTGAAGCAGCAAAAAGGAGAGTAATGACTGTTTAAATTGAACATAAGTTCCTGGTTATTGTTTGATATTTCCAGGGTGGCATGATAGAACCTCTATGGGATCTCGAATTGCTGACTCCCGAAAAGACTTCTCGTCGCCGCACTAGGTGGGGCTGCGAATAAACTTTTCAAGGGATAACACATATTCTCTTGAGAGATATGAATACTAAAAAACACCCAAGATCCCTGTGTCTTTTCTATTCAATTCCGCAATTGAAACTGCTATGATGCTATGATAGAGAGAAGGAGAGAGTTTCGTGGTCAGGTCATCATCTTCGCCCTACTACGTGCCCAGTTCTTGTCCCTGGCTGTCTCATACTCCAAAAAAATTAACTTTAGAACGATTCTTGAATTCTTTTGATTTCATTTTCGACTCTGGGTTATTCACTTTAGACTGGACGGGTGGGGTTAATGTTCTTACTGGGGAAACACCACAAAAGGAGCCAATACCCCCATATAACCGATATTATTTCTAGATCTTCAAATACTATAAACTAGGTCAAAGAATTACGCAAACCCCTGCTGTACCATGTGGGTACAGCATGGTTTCGTGCTTATATGCTAGGAATCGGGGGGCTGCGAGATTGAAAATTCTCACCCGTTTGCCGTTAAGGTAATGCATTGCCATCTCACCATTTGCAAGCACAAGGATATTTGAATCTGAGACAGGCTCTAAACATTAGTCTTTAAAATAAAACTAGATCCAAAACTAGAGAGAGCTTATGAACTAGAACTAGAATTACGCAAATGTAAACGGGGGGCCACTTTCGTATATATATATATTATTTGCAATAAGCAAAAAAAAAAAAAAATCTGCTGCATAATTGCATGTTTTAAATGTTTTGGCCCTGAAATTTGGTTTCGGCTTCCTTCCCCTTATTTTTCTCGCCCTTTTTTTTGAGACTTACCCTCCTCTTCTTCTCTCTTTCTCAAACACACGACATCTCATCTGCAATAAATAAACCAAAACATCCACATCGCGTCGCTTTTTATAAAGTAAACAACAAACAAATCCAAAAAGAGATTCAATAAATCTCAGCCTGCCATCTCAATAGCAACGGTTTTATTTGTTATTTCGATCGTTCAGATTTGGTTTTTTTTTGGTTTCGCATCTATCGCCCACAATCTTGGATCTCGTGCTAGTTTTTATTCTTCTATTACGATCCTTCTCCGATCGTCTCTAGTGTTTGCCAACGAAATTCTAAAGAAGTAGGAAGTTGGAAAAGCAGAGGAATTCTGCGGTCTGCTTTTATTTTCGATTCTAGAGTCTGCTTAGATTCAGAGTCTTGGTCCTGTGATTGTTATTCTTTTTTTTTATTTTATTTTATTACCAGTCTTTTTATTTTGCATAAGCGATAGCTAACAACCATCACAACAGCAAAACAAAGCGAGCTGTCGTTTTGATACATTGACCAGATTATTATCCTTAGTTGCACAACATGTCATCAAAATTTCACAACAATGGAACCCCTTCAGCTGGATTGAAAACACCTACCTTGAGCTCACCTATTTATCCATCCTCCCCTACTCGACTATCATTCCCACGACCCACTTCACCAACTAGAAGCATGTCAAGTTTAGCAATGCAGAGTATACCCGAAAATTCCAAAGTTGCCGTCAACGTAAGCGTACGAATTCGTCCTCCATTAGATGATATTGGAGGAACTGATGGTAGTTGCGGCAGCGTCTCCACACCGTTGAAAAAACCAGCTTCCACCAGCTCGGTTATAGAAAGTACAACCAACACTTCGGTTACGATAAACAGAAAGAAATTTGCATTTGATAACGTGTTTGATGAATACACCACGCAGCAAGGTGTATGGGATTACGTGGGAGACTGCGTCAACCAATTTGTTCAAGGATATAATGTTACAATCATGGCGTATGGGCAGAGTGGTAGCGGTAAAAGTTATACCATGGGTACGACAGAAGACCCCAACAGCATTAAGGATTCGGATATTATGGGTATCACGCAACGGTCAGCTACTAATTTATTCGCCGAGTTGAAACGAGGCGGCGGATGTACTTCACCAACGTCGAGTATGAACGCTGCTGCTGCTGCTACACCAGATTTGGATGGCCGAGGATCACCAGTACCTATTGGAGCGTCCAAGCTACGCCCACCATCAATGAGCTTTTCAGCAAAGAACAGGCTTATGGCTGGTATTGCTGGTGGTGCAGTTGATGAATCTTTAGATTGCCAGCCGTGGACAGTCAGTGTTTCGTACCTGGAAATCTATAATGAACAACTGCGGGATTTACTGGATCCACAATCGGGGAGTAACAAGAAAATGACTATTCGTGAAGACGTCAAGGGTAATATTATCATTCAAGGTATCAAGGAAACAATTGTTCCTGATACTGAAAGTCTTTTATCAATGCTCGAACAAGGCTCGCAAGCTCGGCAAACTAACTCTACTGCTATCAACGCTGCAAGTTCCCGGTCTCATGCCATCTTTTCAATCCACCTGACACAAAAACAGCTTAATCCAGAAAGCGGAATTGTGACCACGATCACTTCCAAGTTGAATTTGGTCGATTTGGCAGGCAGTGAACGGTTGAAGAATACTGGTGCGACCACCGAGGGACGGGTTCGGGAAGGTATTTCCATTAATTCCGGGTTGACAAGTTTGGGTAAAGTTATTTCTCAATTGTCTTTGAACCCTAATGGTGGGCATGTATCGTACCGAGATTCCAAACTGACTCGGGCTTTGCAGGATTCTTTAGGTGGCAAGGCTATAACCTACCTCATTGCATGTATTACCACCGAGCCGCAGTACTTGTCTGAGACGTTGAATACCTTATCCTATGCGCAACGCGCCCGGTCTATCCAGTCATCACCTGAAATCCAAACCGCTGAAGCATCAAAAGAAGATTTACTTCGAACCATTTCAAGCCTACAACAAGAGTTGACCCAAATGAAACGATCCAGTATCATCGCTCCTCCACCTCCCGCTGCTGCTTCACTTGATCACAATTCCTTATCAGCAACCACAACACCCATTCTTTCTAGCGGCAGTCAATTCCAGGCTTTCAACTCGGCTTCTCCATCTACACCACAATTAGCGACGCCACAAAAAGATACCACTTCCTCCCTATTATCCAGTCCACCGCCGCCACCACCAAGCAGTGAATCGTCAAAGGATCGAGTAACGCGATCCAATGCGTTCCATTCTGCTGTGGAATCCATTATCCAAGACTATGAAGCGACTGTCAAGTCGTTGCAAGAATCGAGCCGGTTAACTCGAGAAACCAACGAGGAACTTCAAAACAATATTCAACAATTGCAAGCTGAGTTGGTTGAAGCACAGGATGCCAATCGAGAGCTAGGCGATTTGGTTGAACAGTTACAGGGTCGTATTGCCGAATTGCTAGACGGACAAGTAGGACCGCACGACACCGTCAGCAGCAACAACAACAATAGCAATATTAACAATGATGATCAAGACGAAGAAGTCAAGAAGTATAATGAAATTCGAATCAGTGAGCTGGAATTGCAACTGGTTGCGTATCGACAGGAACAGAAACGGCATTTGACGGAGAGCCAGTATTTGACTAGCCAGTATAACAGTGCGCGAAAGGAAGCCACAAAGCTACAAAAGGAGAATGAAGATCTTGAAGCCAAGCTACGACGACTAGAAATGAATAATACTAGCTTTAACAACCATTTATTCCGACGACGAGTTAGTGTGCCAGATGTGGCGGAGGAAGATGGTGAAGAAGACGATAGTTCTAGTACGGGTGGAGATTCCAATGGTCCCGCTACGCCTCCAAACAGCCATACCAGCGGCTCGCACAACCACCATAACCATCATCATCAGCAGCATTCTTCAGGAAGTAGTAGTGGTGGCAGCAGTCATCATGGATACGGCTCGCTCTATAAAAATGATTTCAGTCTAGGTACTAATCACCGACGGACCTTGTCGCTGGCGTCGTCGTCCTCGGGAAGCACAGAAAAGACCCCACGAAGTGAGCGAAGGAGATCATCTTTTTTTGTGCGGGCGAGCGTAATTTAGCGCTGACGGCGGTTACTCTCGCGAGATATTTATTGTTAATAGCCGTCATGATTGCCATTTTGAGCATTCATATCAAGTGTTGCTGGTCCAATATTAAAGTTCCTAGCTAGAGTTGTAAAAAGCTACTAGTATTGTATTGCAAATAGATTAAAAGAGAATTAAATAAAAATGTTTTTATTTATTAGGTGATCCTCCTGGACTTGAAATTGAAATGTTTAAGGTATACCCATAGGTATAATCCGATGATAATAGTTTAAAAGTTATCCACACAATCGGGTCTCTAACTAGCCGACATATAATCGCGATCTAAATTAATATCCGATATAAAGTCATTCTACCAGTAGAATGTCAATGTCAGGAATATAATTTGACAGCAAAGCTTCGAAATACCAATTCTAAAAATAACCATCATCACCACCAATCTCACTCCTCAAAAGCCGAGACACTGCTTAATTTTAACCATCGCATATGTCGTTGATTGAACAAAAAAAAAAGCTGGCGATGCTGAGCCGCATCTCGGTTGCGGGGCGGGGAAGGGAAGAAGTTTCTTTTTTTGGAAAAAGACCATATTTTGGTGCCGCATGGCGATGGGTGTGCCGATTATTATCGCCGTACACTGCACATTCGTCACTCATTCATTACCAGCAGAGAAAATTTGCGGAATTGTGTGTGTGTGGATATATATCAATCATGTCCATTCCTCCTGAAAATATTCTGCGTCTGTATTTTTAGTATACTCTTTTTTTTTTTCTTTCCCCCCATTCTTTTCTTTATATGTTTCAATAAGAATGAACTCGACAGAAAGTTTGGCAACAAAGTTACCCCCAGAAATTCTAGTACTCATATTTTCAAACCTGTCCAGCGCATTCGACGCGTGGAGTTGTGCCTGTGTATGTCGACGGTGGCGGGCTGTAGCTATTTATCATGATCGTAAAAGTTTCCAACCAATGGTCGAGGAAGTTTATGGTGATTTAAATGCTACCACCGGTGGTAACAGTAATAACAAGGCGGATGCAAGGGCCATGACGACAGCAACGACGGCAGCATTGATTGCACCATCGCTTGGACCGTGGTTGAATCGATGTTTACAGCATGTTTTGGTTAAAAATAGTACTTCGTATGGCACCGGGATATGTCTAGAGGTTGTTTAGTAAAGAGAGTGAGAATGGTGGTCGTAGTGATGGTGCGCAAGTCGAGGGTCTCGATGGTTGGAAGACATTGTTCAGGAATCAAACCGTGCGTCAAACGAGCAGCAGCAGCAGCAGAAGGAGGGACAGCAGCAGCCAATGCACCTTTTATTTATAAGTTAGGAATCCTGGTATTTGGCCATTATGTGCAGGAGTCAGGTAAGGCGATGGGTTCTTTTTGTGAGTTTTGTGAAAGAATCTCGGTGGTTGTAACTCTGGGAACGACATTCCATGGTGTGGTGTCTCAGATCGTGTTCCAAAGTGAGACGTTGGAGTTTAAGGTTTTGAACACCGATAGAGGGGATTGGTGAAGGTGGGATGGGCCATTGGCATGGTGCAGAGAGAGACAGGGAGAGTGTACTGTTCATAAAGGGGTATCAGGGTATCAACTAGATGTACCTGGATGTTCAGTGTTACAAAAGATTAGTGGATGCGATTTCATTGATAGAAACTAGTGCTAATAAGCTGGTCTAGGAATTGAGGTGGTGTTGACATCAATCTTAGATGTCGCGTGGATTGCAAAAGCGAGACCAGCCTGCCACGGACAGTACCGTAGTAGAGGAACGCACATACCAACCGAGTGTGTGTTCACGTCAAGTCTTGAATTCCAATCTTATTTTTTTTTTTATTTTTCAAAAGACGTATTCGGATAACGAAAAAATAATAAAGGAAAGATAAAATATAATAAAAGTATGATCATATCTAAACTTCCTTTCTGCTCTTTTCTCTCCTTTTTTCTATTCTGATTTTCATCTTTCTAAAGTAAAGTGACAAGATGATGAGAAGATACCCTCCGGCCGCTTCACGGTACAGAAGGATTCCACCAGAAGTACTAGTGGAGATCTTTGCATCGTTAGACAGCGGACTAGACGCATGGCATTGCAGCTTGGTGTGTAGAAACTGGCGACAAACCATTATCGAGCACGACAAGGTATTTCGAAAATTAGCACAGCGAATTTCGACCGAAAACTTCACGGTAGGACCCGATCCAAAATGTAAGCCCGTGCCGTCACTGGGGCCATGGCTCAATGCTTGTCTGGTGGTTAGCATGAACCCACCAAGCTTGGCAGCCAAACGACCTCTTGAAATCAAAAAGCGGGCCAAGTCAGCCACCACATATGTGAACCAGATCCCATGTTGGTTCGGTAGCGCACATATGGCGGTGCCATTGAAGCAGGATATGCAGGTGCCAGCGATCCATTACCGGTCAAAGGTATTTGTAATGGACGATGAACAGGGGTATGTAACGGAAATTGATACTGTTAGTGGTAAATACCAGATCCATTATGGGGCGAAACGGGTGATTGATGGGCAGACGGTGAGCTCAAGTGGTAAGAGGTATACTCGGCGGGTGCCAGGTGAGACAGCTGTGCATTACCTCATGCCACCGTTGGGTTCACCGACTAAGCAATGGTACTCGCGCTACCATTTGTTGTTCACTAGCCAGTTAGAATCGAGTTTTGGTGGGGTGCAACGGATGGAGATTAAAGGGGTGGATGTGCAGACTCGGAACAAATTCGAAGGGGTGGTGGATATACCTAGTACCAGTCGGGTGGTGGTGGTCGAACGTGAATGGTTGTTGGCACAGAATGGACAAGATATCTACATGGTGAGTCTACCAGAAGTGGAATTGGTGTCGTGTAAACGACTTCCAACTGATAAGTATGCGGATTATTCCAAGACGTCGGTTGATAAGGTATCGGTAGCTCGAGGGCATTTGTTGTATTACAAGACATGGGATGCAACGTTGATGGTGTGTCCTATGAGTCAGTTGAAGGATGAATCGAGAGCGGAATTGTCATGGACCCCATTGTTAAAGATCAGCAAGTTCAAGCCCAAGAAGCTACAGGTGTTGAATTTACAGTGTTCGGAGCGGTTTATTTGTTTGACGTTGCGGGTTGCCGCATGCAACAAGGCGTATTTTGCCGTGATGGATATGTTTACACATGATGTCAAATTATATGCTCATGATTATACTAAAGGAAGTATTCCTAAGGATGTGGATGATATGTTCCGGTCGTTCACGGTGTCGTCGGCCGGGTACGAGTTTGATCTGCCCAAGATGTATTGGGTGTTGAATTCGCAGGGGGATGTGGTTCATTTGACGCAGTCGGTGATTGAGGCGGTGTCTAGATCGTATGCTTTGCGAGCGAACACGGGGCCAGTGCGGTATGATAGCCAGTATATACGTTGAACTAGGTAAGGTTTGTGTAGTGTAACTAATATAGCAAGCTAGAGACAAGAATAAAACATTGGTCGGTTTGGTACACCACGTCGTTTCCTCTTTAGTTGAACGTGCGGCGCGGTTTTTGTATCTTGGCATTGCGCCAACTTGGCTAGCACTGGTTAAAGAGAGATGTATATGATAAATTTATTCTAATATTGGAGCATATGTGCAAATTTTGGATATTCATACTGTCGGGGTTAAGATGATCGCAGCCATCCTTCCTTCTCAAGCTTGCTATGCCTTGTAATTGCCATCTGCCACGAAGCTGGTGCCAAAAGTGTATGTGAATAATAACGTAGTAAAACCTGCTAAATGATGTATATATATCTACTGTAGCACAAACTTGTTCCGCCCCGTCGTATCAAAGTACCCATTACATGCTTGATTTGCACCGCAGTCGAAATTACCAGCCTCTGCAACCTTCCAATGGCTGCAACCAGCGCCGCTAACCTCGACAGCATGGTCGCCGTACGCAAACGTCATTTGACAAGAACTATCGTAATCCCCCCTCACAACACCACATGAAGATCTAACCTTGCATCCTCTTCTACGGATATGGTCCACTGATTGCGCAAAGCAGTCTTGTCCAGGAAACGAGTTTCCTCTGTTACAGAACCGCACTGCACATTCCGGAGCGATAGCATCAACTTCATGAGTCGCGCCTTTAGACGCTTGCTCGTAAATAGCTTCCGCCAGACTTTCTGCTGGAATTCCTGGGCCAGCAATTGACTCTCCAAGTCCAGCGTAGGTGAGTCCCGACATACTTCTTCTATCTCGCAGACCGTCACGCGCTTCATTCGCAACTTCCATTACCTGGGTAAAATTGAGCTTGTTGGCAGGTGGGCTCATATCAAGGTAAGCTGATCCTGATTCGTCCGCATCAACCAGAAAAGCTGGGCCATGTTCGCCTTCCCAATGAGATATTGAGGAACCATCGTGAATCTTTTCATCCACGGCTGCTGTTCCGTTAGCCTCCCATGTTCTAACAAGGTCGATTAGCTCGTATTCTACATCTTTGTCACGGTGGAATAAGCTAAATAAACTGCTGTCATCTTGTGTGTTGACAAAAATAATGTCACTGTAGACCATCCGAGTTGCATACGGCGTTCCCGTATTCTGGAGATAGGTCTCTGTCGCTTTCAAACCGTACAATTCACTAATCACATTTATGGTCAATTGATTGACTGTTGCTTGAGCCGTAGATGCTCCAATGAGTGATATTAACGCCAGGTAGCTAATTTTCGGCGTCATAATTACTTGACTCTATGTCTATTGGTTATTGTTTATACTTTACCGTCTTTGATATTATTGTCTAGAATGTAAAAAGAGGGGGGAGAACCGTTTGACCCGGTTTCACGGCTCGATCCGACGCCGGATCTCCGGCCGCACACATCTTACGCCATTATAGATTCGACTATCATCCTACTACTTGATGTACAATTACCCTTAACCGCGATATACTCACAGGAAAATCCAGGTTAAAAAGTTTATCACAAAACCCTGAAACCAGTTGCGGCTCATCCTCACCACCGGTTTTAGTTTTCACCAAATGGATCACCCCGATCCAACCAAAAATTAAACTTTCTTGCACATCATCAATTGTACAAATCGTTCCACAATTATTTTTTTTTTTTTTGACTTCTTTCTTTCCAATCACCACCCACCATACCATGGATCAATTACCATTAGAGATACAGAGAATTATATGGGGCTACGTCGACATTGAACAAAAAGGAAATCGAGGTTTAATGTTGGTGAACAAGTCCTGGTTTCACGGTCTATCAGAATACTACTATAAAAAATACTCTCGAGTCCAAGCTCTTGTTCTAAAATGCTATAAGGATTGCCGCGCTACAGTGGACGAAAAAGACATTTTAACGAAAATACAAAGACTGAACGAGCTTTATGCTATTCATTTCGTCAGTATATCCCTAACAAATGAAGTAGCAGATGAAAAAATAATGTGGGCAATCAATCATGGACTCGAGCTGCCAAAACTACAAGAACTAACTATAGCCCAGCAAAATCTTGGCAATATCCCTCAAATGCTGCTGAATGCAAATCTACGCAAATTGGAATTATCTGATTGTGGGAATTTCCAGAGCATTGCCGATGTCATCACCTGCAGTCCCGCTAGGCACTCACTCAAGAAGCTACGCCTTTTTTTCTCTAATGAATTTGTGGTTACTCCAATTGCGGATGAATCTTCAACCCGCATCGAAGAAAGCAACCGAGGGTTGGGGCTGTTCTTTGGGAGCCTATCATCTCTGTATGAAGTTATTTTTGATTCTCTGGTGACTTTGCAGGAGCTGGGCGCATTAGCTAAGTGCCAGTCTATTAGAAAGCTCTCAGCACACGAGTCGATGCACGCGGTACCGGAAGACAAGGCAGTGGAGTCGAGTTATGAAGTGTTCCCGGAAGATATACAAATGCTGCTTGGGCGGATGGAGAGCCTCAGCTTTGATCACGGAGAGACTGGGGGAGGCTCATGCCATTTTTTGACCCAATGTATCATGCATTGCACCAGTTTGCGCTCGTTAGTCGCTAATGTCCTTTTGTTTAATGATGAAGACCTAGGCAATATGGTTGCTGCGCTCGGATCTTCTTGCAAGGAGCTGGTAGAGATTGAGATCTATGCATGCCCGGAAGAGTGGTCAGAGATCGACTCCGAATCACTGGATCAAGATGATGTCAACAAATTGTTGAGAAAACTAAGATTGTGTCAACAACTTGAAGTTTTGACTTTAAGCTATGGACCCGTCGACGACCTAGCTATTGATGATTCATTCGTTTTCAATGATCTCCACCTGGCACCGTTTGCGAACTTGAAATTTTTAACTCTCCCCAATGTGACTCTAGGGGTGAGCGACATTGGGCATCGGGACGCTTGGTACCCGCTGATGCAAATTGGCGTGCAATGCCGTGGACTCGAACAGCTATGCCTTAATCTTGTGTATGTCGACCAACAGGCACTGATGCGTGAAGTGCAAGCCAAGTTTGATCAATATTTCGTATTATTCCCGCGGCTTTATTGGCCACCTTTAGGCTTGCACGCATTGGGTAAAGAGGTCTGCCTTCATTTGCTGTTAGAGCAGCACTTTCCTCTCTTGAAACTACCACGAGACGTTCAATTTACTGGATTCTCTCAAGAGATATTCACATTCGAATGCGGACATTGTTATTCATCCCGAGGGGATCTTGCCAGCGTATGATGATCATTGTGTCTTGGAACGGAGTTGGTGTTAGTTGTTTGATGGTATTTATGAGAAATGTATGACTGTAAAACAAAGGATTCTAGATGCATTCATAATTCAAAGTTTGATAACATATATTTTAGAACCAGTTACAACTGGGTGTCACGTCACGTCTGAAATGTTTGGCCCCTCAGCCTATGTTAATCGTTCAAAACGTATATCTCAATTGATAATCATTTTAATAAAAGATACTTAAAAAAAACCTACTATAACTATGATAAAACCCAGCTTAGTTTGCAAACGTCCTAGTTACTAGGCGCCAGGGTGGGTAGGCGCTCTGCATGTTTTTCTCGATGCCCCGCCGCACCTTCTGCGGCAGGGGCTATTAAGCGCGCCGTCAACCAGCCGGCGGATGTTGCAATCTAAGCGTAACAGCGAATCCCCCATGAACATGGAACTGGGGGCCAGAACAGTTGAATGGTTGCGCAAGGTATTTGAATTATATAACGATACCCAACGTTCCTTTCTTTCCATGACGTCTGGTACGAACATCAACCAATGTCATGCACAACGACTCTGTCCCTGTCATCGCCCCATGCCCCATCCCCATCACTTCTTTTCTTCACCTCTCAAACACACTTCAAATTCATTCACTTCTGACCCCACTTGGAGTGTTATAAATGCGCCGTTGTTAGACATGTCCATCTGTTGATACAAGAAATCGCCCAAGTAAGAGCCCCCATTGGTCACTGCCGACCCAACGTCGAGATGACGCAGAGACATCAGCGCTACGGAACTTTCCTTGCTATATAACAGCCGTGTACAATCACTCGACACAAGAAACGGGTGTTGCCCCAAGACTGGCATACTTGACCACTGCTCGCCATTCGGATTACCCGAAGCAGTAAAAGGTGTTTCCACATCGACTAGTGTCGTCAGCTCTTCTATGGTATTTTCAAAGCTCATAGCTGCCAACTCCCTCCTCATCTCGCCAAACTGCTTGTTTATCTCCTTGGAACCGATAATTCTAGTCAACTCAGTTTGTTTTGAACTCTTTTGCACCTGACCACTAGCGCCTAGTTTGTGTTTGCTTGGACGTCGTGGTGGGGACAGTGTCGGTGGCTGGGTGTGAGCCCTTCGTCCAGTAGTAATCAAGATCCTTCCACTGTCTAGTATATTCTTGGCAAGAATAAATCCGTGTCGTATGGGGAATATGAAACTATCGTCTGTGAAATACTCCACTTTTATCAATTCTGGATGATCAAAGCAGTCTTTCCAATTGACTGTATCGTCAATACTTACCAAACATCCCGGCATTGTGACTGCTTTTCCTCGTCTTTTTACCACCAATTCCTCTTTCATCTTTACAGGGACTACCAAACATTCACAGGTAACCATATCAACGATTGTTAACCCTCCGATATACATGGACACCCCTATGATAATCCTTGGATCATCGGTTGGCACAGATTGAAACACTACAGGACTGTTCCAAACAGCTATTGTTTCCCCGGTGGACATGTCACAGGTCAGAATCGTCCCCATATCAAAAGTGAGCAATAAAAATTCACGGGTTGGTGATATAGTGGCCGTGTTCAGCTTCATTTCATCGAAGGTTAGGTCCAGACGGCACTCAAATTGGGCCCCTGCGGACTGGTCAGTTTCCTTCCAATACCTGGCCATGAAATGTTCATATCCCTTGAAAACCGAAGCACCAAGAACGTGCCCATTGTCATCTACAGCGGATACCCTTGTCATCACTCGGTCATTGATGCCTTCATGCATCAGTAGGGAATGATCTTTCTTGACTGGGTTGGAAAAGTCCAGCTTGATCATGCATTGCCTCAAGAGACCTTCATATTGTTCTGGCCCATATTCCTTTCCATAGTACTCTTTCACATGTCGTCGTAGAAGGGTTTTGGATCGGCAGACTGTACGCCATCTGACGCATACATGGGATGCATGCAGGTAGTCTACCTTATCAAGCTGGTAGAATACCATGGCCAAAATTTCTACCGGGAGCAATTCATTGAACAAACTCATGATGTCAAGGGTATTATTGATAATGATAATGAAAATGGTGTTGAATCTGAATTCGGAACAATGAGAGGAAATTGCCCAAATTTTAAGTTAAATTGGAGAGCATACAAAAACGAGACAACCAATGCTTTAATCAACATACGTGTACTTCATTTTAGACGAAAATCTTACCTTCTAGATACAACGCTGCTGACCCAATAAGTTCGACTCTACCATTCTCTTTAACCTCAGCTTTCAATTCGCCCCATCTTGTTGCATTACCTTGCTTACAGCTGATAACCTTCTTGCCGAGCCGTTCGCACCAGTACGGCGCTAACCACGTATGTGCACTGCCAGTGACAGGGTCTTCTTCTACACCCACAGCAGGCCCAAAGAACCGTGACCGAATGTCATGATTGGTGCCTTCACTGGTCACAAGTACACCTCTTGTTTTGATCTGGGCAAGAGCTCGGAAATCTGGGGTGCAATCATCGACAATCTTTTCATCCTTCACCACTACGATAAGGTCTGGGCTATGTAGAACTTTGTCCACTTGTGTTGGGTCGAGTCCTAGAGCACTGATCAAATTTTCTGGCACAGATGCCACTTCTGTTGGTGTTGTCGCTGGGAAATCCATCACCAATTCGCCGTTTTTGTTCTTACTGACTCGCAACTCTCCCGATCGTGTGGAGAATCTGATTTGCTCAGTAGCTTCCTTCAGATGATAGATTGCAGCAGCAGCCGCTAGAGTAGCATGACCACATAGATCAACTTCAACTTTTGGGGTCATCCAACGTAGTGGATAGACGCCATCTTGATCTGGTCGCAAGTAGAAGGCTGTTTCTGAAAGGTTGTTTTCGTTGGCGATGGCTTGTAGGAGGCTGTCAGCTGGCCATTTGTCGCCTGGAATTGGTACGACGGCTGCTGGATTGCCTTTACATGGTTGTTTAGAAAACGAGTCGAATTGAAGGATCTTGTATTCTGTCATTGTGTGTTATGTTTTGTGATGATGATTTGAAAAGGGCTCATAATTTGGGTCTGAAATATTGCGTATCGGTTCTCCGAGATTGAGTCACTCACCCATCCTTTCAACGAGTCAATCTGGAGTCATTTATAGAAAGGTACAGTATTTAAATACAGGTTATAGAAACGATAGCAAAACTGTATCTTACAATCAACATGAGAAGCTAATTGTATAACAAGTAAAGGGACCGTCGCGTTCGCTCACTTCCTTATAGACCACCCACCTTTCGTTAGGTCACTAAACAGCCCATCAGAAAAAAGGGGGAAAAACCTTATTTATTTAAAAGAGATCTATCTTCGATTAGAATTTTTCATTTTTGGCGAACGACGATGCAATGTCTAACATACCAGGTCTTGATTTGAGGCTGTGGTATGTGTGTTAAAAAAAAAAAAACCAATCTCCTGCATATATGTCGATCAGTTACTGAAAATGATGTTTCAATATCGACAGCGAAACGGGGTTAACAGTTGGTGTCCATGGGGCAACGAAAATAGCAACTCGCGTGCCCGCGACCCCTCCTCCACAGGGATGGTAAAAGTAAAAAAAGAAGACTTTTGATCTTGACTTTTTTAATTCTGCGATAATACTTATATTCTTCAATGTATTTGGACACACGGAATGATACTACTTTCGATTCGTAAAGTGACACTGTGGGTCATTTCGGCAGGGTTTTTGGTGGTCTTATTCACTGCATACCAGAAGTATGAATATCAATCTTTGGCTCTTTATAGAATAACCAAACAATCAACGGCATCTCAAAGTTCAGCAGCTAGTAGTAGCACAGTAACTGCCGCGTCTTCGCCGGTCAGCACAACCGCGTCGACGGGCCAGTTCAAACAGTATAACGGACATAAAAACCTACAACATGAACAAGCTCGTCTCCCACCCGTCAATCCGTTACTGGAAGAGTACACTGAGCCTGAGGGTCCACTAGTACGACCAGAAGATAACCGCCGAGTCAACGCGACGTTCATCTCGCTGGCGCGTAATCAAGATCTCAGCAACTTGCTAGGATCAATCCGACAAGTCGAAAGGGTATTCAATTCCAAGTTTCATTATCCTTGGGTATTATTTAACGACAAGAAGTTTTCCGACAACTTTAAGCGACAAGTCAGTGGAGCAGTTAGTGGAGAAGTAACGTTCGTCACTATTGACGCTGAAGATTGGATGGAACCAGACTGGATCAACTCCACACAGGCGAAACTGGACGGCATTGCAATGAAGAAAATCGACAATGTGCAGCATGCGGATGAGATGTCATATAAGCGGATGTGCAGGTGGTACTCTGGCAAGTTCTTTGACCACACTGCATTGCAGCCATATAAGTATTACTGGCGAGTGGAGCCCAGCACCAGCTATTATTGTGATATCGATTATGATGTATTTGCTTTCATGCAAGACCGAGACTTGGATTATGGCTTTGTCCTCAATATATACGATTCTCCACAGTCGATTCGGTCCTTGTGGCCCACTGCCGAGCGGTTTTTTGCGCAAAACCCGGACTATGTAGCAGCCAATAACGCAAAGCAATGGCTGTTACAAGATTCTCGGCCTTGGCATTATGAAACAGCAAATGGATACTCCACATGCCATTTTTGGTCAAACTTTGAGATTGGCTCGCTAGATTTTTTCCGATCGCAAAAGTATCGAGATTATTTTGATACATTGGATAAAGCTGGGTTGTTTTTCCATGAACGAGCAGGTGATGCACCAGTGCATAGTGTTGCATTGGCGATGATGACGGATATCAATCGTATTCATTATTTCCGAGATATTGGATACTCGCATCCGCCTTATACTCATTGTCCGACGTCGCCCAAATGCAATGGTTGCCGCCCGAGTCGGTTTGCAACTTCTCAGAGTCAATATAAAGAAAATTGCATAAATGAGTGGTTTAAGGTTGCAGGAGTGTGAGTGTAAGGGGGGAGAGGTTACGACTGTTGGAGATTCAGGGCGATCAGACGACAAGGGAGAGAAGAGGCTGCAGCGGACTGGCAACGGCTTTTTTTTTTTTAGTCTATCTCTTGTTTTTTTCCAATCAGTCACGCACGGAATCAACAAGATAAAAAAAAAGACAGTTTCAATGGGAAAAAAAAACAGAAAACGTGGCTGTTATCAGTAGCCTGCAGGAGAGAGGGCCAAGTTTTTTGTCTGCATCAGATATGGCTTGCTTGAATGTGTTGCACCTTGCACAATATTTTTATTTTCAGTTGCATTCTCTGCAGACTGGTTTCAGTAATCACGATCTTCATTCGGGGACCTATGTGATTGGACAGAGGGATTTTGCCAAAGGAATTGCAATTTGTAATTCTTTGTCATGGACATAGCTTTGACTATATTTGGTTTGTTTGTTTTGATATTTCCTATAGAGAGCAAATAATATCTTGTCCTTGTTTTTAAAACGAGAGAGTGAGATGGACTAAGACATTAGTTGAAGACATAACAAGCTGGCAGTTTTATAAATAACCACACTCGTTATTACTACGTCAGAGCCGTTGCAAATCGGACAATTATCCGTGGGCCGCACCATCTTGCGCGCGGGCGGAATCCCCCTTTTTTATTTTAAAACACACAAAAATCTTTTTTTTTTTTTTTGTTTCTTCTCTCTTTACACTATCCTCTCTGTTGCTTCTTATTCCTTTTCTTCTTTCAATTTCATTTCCTTAGACTTTAACTTAACTTCCGTCGTTTGTTTCTTACTTACCCTAGTCATTCGCTTTTTTTTACAAATCTTATTTTGACGACGTTAGTTAATAAATACTAAAGGAACCTTTTTTTTGAAGACAACAACCAGAAATTTGAACAATTATCGCTACACACTTTTTTTTTAAGACGCACAGATTTAACACAAGACAAAAAAGATTAAAACACTAAAACGATGTATATTTCTGAAGTTATGGAGCCTTCAAGGCTAGACAATGCGTACCATGAAGAAGTCACAGTGCTCAGTGTATTCGGTACTCTGGCTACTGGTTCTTTTAGAGTCGCATTGATCATTCTAGGTAACCTACTGGTAGGATTTGGTTGTTACATCCTGTGGAAACTTGCAAAACGTTCCTATGCAGCTTTCACAGGCCATGAACCACATACTTCTGGTGGGTTCATTGCATTGAGCGCTTTTGGCTTGGTAGGGATTGCCGAATGGTTAGTGTTGGTGATGGTTGGATGTGAAGCTGACCATCTCGCCAAATCTAACAATTGGCAAGGGTCCACTAGACGGCTATTTGTGCGGACATTGGATGGGATTTTCCCACTCTTGTTTATTTACTTTATTGTGACCAGATTGTACAATTGGAGGGTAGCCAAGAAGGCATTGTCTAAAGAAGATCAGACAGCAATGGGTTTACGGTTTTTGGCAGGTTGTTTCTTGTTATTAGTGGCTGATTTTGAATTTTATTTTGCTGAACGATCAGAACGGTATGCTAATAACACTACTTCCCGAGTAGTAGCTCATATCAGTGTCATTTTCATGCTGGCAATGGCTACTCGATTCTTTGTGCAATGGTTCAAGTTTATTCGACGAGCTTACGAACAACAACAATTAATGTTTTCATTTTACGACCATCATGATAACAAACATCGACTTCGAGTCGACACGACGAATTTTTAAAAAACTATATATATAGTTTTTATTTTGACGACCTTGCATATTTTTTTTTCTCTTTGTTTCTTTTATACCTTTTTTTTTTAAACTCAAAAAGCTTTAATTTGTATATAATTAGAGACTATTTTTGATATATAGCCAATTATTTTTTTATGAATAACGATGGATGTTTTTGTTTTCTAGAAAAGAAAGAAGCTAATCTCGTAATTATCACGACATTTCGCGATGATAGGCAATGACAATTGATGCTTTTTCCAAGCTGATGGAGATCGCCAAGTTCGCGCCGTTTGAAAAATGCCTGTCAAAAATAACGGTTCGCGGTAAATCGTTGCCTAAATGAGATGAAGATTTAAAGATGCGGCTTTGAAAATTATTTTTTTCGTTCAGATCGTTATTATTAATTAATTGGATGCAAATAGATAGTTAGATAGATAATATACAAAAAAAAAAAAATCACCATGGAATGGCACGCCAATTAGTGAACTTGATTGCTTTAATGGTGTACTCTCCATTTTCACCAGTTTCCACTGCTTCCATAGGAGCTCCTAGTGCCGGTATAACTCCATACCTCCTTATTTGATTCAACACTGGCCCAATCACTTGGAAATAGTTTGATGGGTTCACTGTGATCTCCACAAACTTGACTAGTTCTCGAGCAATAAAAAAGTATGTAACAGGCCCTTTAGTACACTTGCCATAAGCATAAAACTTGAGCCAATGTCGTTTAGCCAGTTGACCTGCACGGCTATACCGTCGCTCAAGATGGTTATACACGGCAATTTCATTTTCAAAATCTTGTACTCTACTCCCTCTGAGTGAATATAGATTCAGTTCGAACGGCTCGCCATTGTTAATATCAGGGTGTCTGGATCGGTCAACTTTATGACCATCGTTGGGATCAGGATCAATTACATCATCCAACGAGATTTCGATACCACCATGTTTTTTCATCACTGCTGCTGTTGTTGCATCCACTGCTTCAATGTAGGATTGATTCAAGTACTCCCATAGCTGACCAGCTGCCTCTGTATAAATTGGACTTCGCGTCAACTTGTCAACCTTGAATTTACCCTCGCCAAATCCTCCTGGTTTCAACCCCACTGCCAGCTCGAATACCCTATTTTGAATAACTTCTTCAACCTGTGGGAAATTCTTGAGTAGCTCTCCTAGAATAATGCATGCAGTTTTCAGGTTCAATTTACTATCCTCATTATGATGCAGAACCACGCTTTCATATGACATTTCCGGTACCACACCTTTTTCCCGGTCTTCTTTGGTCCATCCAACCAGTTCCAAATCACGTTTGAACCATGCCATCGCCGTCATATCTATATATCCCCATACAACACCACCAAGTACCATTGCTGATTTCCCTGCTTCTTCCATTGCCACGTCAAATTCTCTATTCATTTGTTCAAGATCATTTTCCTCCAAGTGCCCTAGATTATTGATATTCCAATGATCATCTGTGCCGGGTCGAATCATCTCATGAGCTCGATGCGGGCCCTTCATATGTAATCCCGAAGTAACGCAGTTCATGGCTGTTTTGACAATTAAACGAGCCAAAACTACCTCACGCTTCTTCCACCCTTGGTCGTCATCGCCGTCATCCTCCTCTTCCTCCTGTTTCTCAATCTTTTCAGGGTACTCTACATAGACAGTGATCCCCGGTTGAAACATATCCAAACTGGGGTTTGCGGAATAATAGGTATTAAAAATCCGTTCACCCCATGCTATGCGTACTTTGAGTCCAGGATAAATCTTATCGAGAACAATCTTATTTAAACTTTCCAACATTGCTTCCAATTTCCTAAAAGCGACCTTGGTAAGATTGGTGATCTCTCGTTCCGTGAAAAACTCTCTAGCGGCTCGTTCACCCCGCAACATTGTAATCGGATCATTAGAATCTCCAATCTGGCCCAGTATCTCCACTGCTTCTGATTCTGTCAGCGATGCCAGTAGAAGCTTCATTGCTTCATCTGATAC
>JAKTQM010000383.1:628-15743 GCA_030558825.1 Blastobotrys niveus
TGCGAAAAGTACCCGGACCAAAGCCTGTTTTGGCCAGGGTACCTCTCACTGACGTGGATGTCTGGGCTTACATTGGCGTATGCCAGCCGCATGGGGTTCTATTCTATACACCGGGCCAAAGAAGAGCTGGCGCTGTGCATACCGCTGTGTCAGAAAATGAATAAACGATGGAGGGTGGCAAAGCGATGTGAAGAGATGCTGAGGACGTTATCTGACTCGCTAGCGAATCATACTCCGCCTCAACTCGATGATAGTGGGGAAGGTGACGATGGCGGCGACGAGATTCGCAATGGTAGTGGCAGTGGTAGTCAGGGTGGGTATGGCGGCGGTGAGGATAATGAGAATGACAATTATGGAGGTGGAGGTGGAGGTGGAGGAGGAGGAGGGTCGTATGATGATTTCAGTCTTCCTCCTGCGAAACGACTCAAGACGGAATCTGAGAATAATAATGAGGGCTCGACGACTACGTTTGATGGTAATCCAGCCATGGGGACTTATGCCGACAATGGTACGTTTAATATGGACCAGTTTAGTACAATCGATGATGTGTTTGAACTTTTCAATAGTACATTGCAATGGCGAGGAGATATGTAGGGAGAGATAGAAACACTATATATAGACTTGGATTAGAAAAAGTATTTGCTTGACGACGCCCCTTGCGCCCTTACTCTACTACTTGCTTTGTTTGTATCACTATGTATCGGTTTATTGTCTAGTAACCTTGTATGGTTATTGTTATTATTCTCTTTATTTTCCTTACCATTACTAGACTCCTGGTAATTTTCTGAGGAGCCCCGATCACTGTGTATTTGCATGCCTACACTATTCCTGGAAGTACTACCATGCCCATGCCCATGCCCATTCCCGTTGCTTTCGCTAGACGATCCTCCTCCAGTTCCAGGTACACGCGTAACATTCTCGTACCACATACACAGCTCATTCAAGTTCGTTACACCAAACTGCTCCTTGAACTTTTCAAATACACTCGTCTCGCCACTATCATACTTAAGCATGGGCCATTGCGCCCGAGGGATTCGCTGCAGGAACTCTCGCAGTACTCGTAGTGCACCTTCTGCCACCTCTGCTTTACCTTCTAGCTCATCAATATACCCCTTACGCGGTCCACGTTTAGTTACTGTCGTCCATTCGCATTCGAGATCATTCTTGACACAAAACTGGCATGCTGGGCGTTCTCCAGTACACTTGCGTTTGCGGCGGCGACAGTTGACACAAGGTGATAAGATTCGTCGTTGTTTCTGGGCTGGTTGTTGTTGTAAGGTTGATGGTGATGTCGATGTCGATGCTGACGTCAATGGCGAGCTCGCTTGTTGCTGCTGCTGTTGTTGTTGGTTGTGTTGATGGTGGTAGGCTCCGTTTGAGTTTTCGTTATTGGTGCCATCAACCATTGGTCCGTCTATAATGTGCTCAGTATATTCTTTTGTTTTTTTTGTGAAAATGATAAGCTAATTCCCCTCGACGTTATCTAGCAGATATAAATCATATCGTCAAGAAGATAGATTAAGAACCTTGTAGGGCATGGATTGATTTGCAGCCAATGCGTAAATGGTGCGGTTTACTGTTGTTATAATATCGAAAAACAGTCATGGAGCCGGATAGACTGATGCCGAGTATAATTTGTCCCTATTTTAGCTATTGCGGCTTGAACGTTTATCCGGGGGGTCGGATTACCGCTTTTAGATAACAGTCGCGACGCAACCACTAGTACGAGAGAGGGAGAATTTTGCTGTTCCTCGCTTATCGATCCAGGAGCAAATAAATTTTGTGGATTTTTTTAGATTTGGATTCGTTGTTCTTGCAGTTTGATGTCTGTGGAGCCCCTGGTTTTTGGTAGTTGCTGTTGGTCATGCTTTTGTTTTTCCTAACTGTGGCTAGATCGGCAATGGGTATTTGATATTGGCCGTAGCTTTCGAGCAGGTATTCAAAATCAAATTAATCACAATCGTATCGGTCTGTAGCAAACTGTATCAAGACCATCTCCACTTCAGATTTTTAAGTCTAGATGGCGAGACTTAAATCGGTGGACTTACTATATTTAAACAAGCGATGGCTGGCAGGAGGGCTGCATTAAATGTGGCTTGAGCCAGGGCCCGACTTGATTTAATTCATTCTAGACTGGATTTAAATGAGATCCCCTAGAATGTGACCTGGGCCTGCTTTATAGTCAGAAGGTAATTCAGGTATTTGATTTCGTACAGAAGTGACTCCTTCTCGTAGTCTTCTTGATCGTGAGAGATACTTTCATCAGATTTTTCGCACGCATCTCCCCTAAAGGCAATCCTCCCTGAAATCTGTTCTGAACATGGACCCAGATTTACGCCTAGAAAAATATCGGAGGTATATTCGAATTAGGAATGTTAGTCCGAGTCATAGATCACTGCGGCTCCCCCCTCCGATTTAAACAAGATTTAAATCAGCCCCAGTCTAGGTTTAAAATCTATCATCGGCTAGATCGTGGCCGTATTTAGGCGACAGGTGGATTTAAACAATCTCTGTTCTTGACATCAATTCTCATTTCGCAATGGTTCTACCATGGCCTGTCTATTTTCTGCCATGCTCTTTTCACAAAACTGTTTCGCTTAAACACTCAGCGTTAACTAATAATAACTCTATGAGCCCTTTCAACATGTACGACTGGAATTGCTTTATTACTAACAACAGGTCCAACGGTAGGACAGAAAAATTACATTCGATTAATTGCTCATCATTATCTAGCTCCGATTCGGTGATATATTACCCCCTAAATTAAACGGCTATCGGTTTAGCAAAACGTTTCTTTGTCCACACAACTTTTACATTGATATGAAACTTCGGCCGGAATTTTCTGGCTACTTTTGCCGTTTGGCAACATATGGATATAATCTATAGGTCCTTGGATGCGAAAGAGCTCATCGATATTGCGAATCTAGATCAAGCATCGCGATTGCTCATTGCATGTATCTATATATACCTTTAATTTGCACCGGCATAAGACACCGAGATACATGAAAGCTCCGTGTTTACAATATTATTCGGAATTAGCAATTATAAACAACTAAAAGTTCGCAAAAGTGGTGAATCGTCAAGAAGGGAAAGTTGACACAATATTGGTGGAGGATGAAGGCTATTCAGCCGTAGACTTGAGCTGAACAAGAACGGCGTTAGAGGGGTTTCGCATCACAATGCGGCGGCGACAACAATCTCTTGGATTCGGAAGTGTAGCGGGAAGCACTGCTAATCTACCATAACCCCACTAGTAACTCATGCTCGACAATGTAACATTAACTCGTACATCTGCAGATCAGATGCAATCGCCGCAATAAATGTTGTGATAAAAGGAGGTCCGGTTTAGTTTTAGCCTTGCCTTGACTGATAATCATCTGCAGCCTGATTGGTACGGCGGAGGAGAAATAGAAAACGCTTTCTTCGTATAAAAATTTCCCGAAAAATATTTCATACAATGCCCCATATTAGTAGTATGCTAACTTGTTATTCTTCTTCAAAGGTGTGGAGAAAATATATTCTTAGGTTGGATGCCGATGTCGCATACCCCCTTTTTAAAAATCTGGAAAATCAAAAAGATTTGGCAACCATCGGATGAGCTTGGCGGATGAACAGCATGCATTATCGACTCGGCGTTGAATGGAGACAACAATGTCGTTTGGATTCGGAACTTGTTATCAGCATTTGAACAACATTAAGGAAGATACGAATTTTTAAGATTTAATAAGCATTGAATTATAGTTATTTTCGGCAGCTGCAGATGATATGCATACTTTTTCTCGCATAGAGAGATTTGATGCGAAGTAGATCACGACAGAATTACTCCAGTGCCAGCGAAAAGCACGACAATAAAACGCACCGCTCTGTGCTTAAGTGCTTCACTCGTGATGCACACTAAAATGCTTGCAATGGAAGAGGGGGGAGAAAGGGGGGTAGGATTTCGCCTATTTCACCGTTGATGGCCAATGATAACTAGATGAATGAGGAGAAAGGGAGTGAGGGGATATGAAAAGGATTATAAATATCTTGGTTTCTGCAATTTTTGCTTCACAGTTGATTGAGGTCGTCGATCAAAGAGAGTCTGACTAGTATTCGTTTAAAAAAAAAGATACTGAATGGGTATGAAAATGCAAAAAAAAAAAAAATGTTAAGCACTACTTACTAACTAGTGTAGGTTCCCAAGCTCGTAACAGTAACAGCAGCAGAAACAGCGTCGTTGACGGTTTCAATGGAGTAGTTGATGAGGAAAAGAAATCTCCAGAAGTCACAGTCGTGGAAGAAGATGGGCTAGTTCAAAAGTGGATTCCTGATGGATTTGAACCACCGACCGAAGAAGAAGAAAAAACATTACGAAAAGTGGCCGACAGAATCCCATGGGTGGTATACATTCTATGTGCGGTAGAATTCGCCGAACGTGCTTCGTTTATCGGGTGTAACGCAGTAATGTCCAACTTTATTCAATTTCCATTACCCAAGGGTGGTCCAGGCAATGGTGCTCCACCAAAGGGCAGTGAATTGCCAGCCGGTGCGTTGGGCCAGGGTCTTACAACCGCTTCTGCAATTACTCTGTTATTCAAGTTTTTGACATACACCATGCCGATTTTGGGTGGGTGGATTGCAGATTCGTACCTGGGGCGATACAAGACGATTTGTATTGGTGTTGCTATTGGTGGAGTGGCCCATGTGATTATGGTTGTTTCCGCGGTTCCATCGATTCTTCAAGCTGGTACAGGTATGGCTCCGTTTATTATCAGTATTATCATTCTGTCGATTGGGGCAGGTATGTTCAAGAGTAACATTCTTCCAACTATTCTTGACCAGTATCCTTACCGCCATTCGTACGTGAAAACGTTGAAAAGTGGAGAACGAGTGATTGCCGACCCAGAATCAACCATGCAACGAGTCACTCTTATCTTTTACTTCCTAATCAACTGCGGGGCATTCTTTGCTCTTGCTTGTTCTTTTGTTGAGTTTGACCCAAGATACGGCTTTTGGCTCGCCTACCTGTTGCCTGGTGTTATCTATGTCTTGCTACCAGTGTTCCTGTGGATCGGCAACAGCAAGATTAAGAAGCAACCACCAGGTGGCAGTGAACTATCCAAGGTTATGAAGGTTCTCAGCGTTGGTACCAAGCAGGTAGGTATCTTCAAGTTTGCAACCAAGCCATTCTGGCAGGCTGCCAAGCCATCTTCTTTGGAGGCCAAGGGGATCACCACTTTCCGAGGCAAGCCAATTGACTGGGACGACAAGTTTGTTGAAGATGTGCGACGAACGGTCATTGCATGTCAAATGTTCCTGTTCTTCCCGGTATATAACCTCAATGATGGTGGGATCGGTACCATTCAGAATTCACAAGCCGCCAGCATGACAAAGAAAGGCGCACCAAACGATTTGCTCGGTAATTTTAATCCATTGACTATTATCGTGCTTGTTCCATTCCTCAACTATGTGTTTTATCCTTTGCTGCGAAAATATAATATCCATTTCGGACGAGTAACGCGAATCAGTACTGGGTTCATGATCGCTGCTGTGGGGCAAGCTGTGGGTGCTATCCTCCAATGGCAAGTTTACGAGACATCACCATGTGGGTATTTTGCAACAGACTGTCAAAAGGGTGTATCACCGCTATCTATTTGGTGGCAGACGTTTTTGTACGTTTTGTCCGCGTTGTCGGAATGTTTCGCTATGGTCACTGCTTATGAAATGGCGTACGCACGATCCCCACCAAGAATGCGAGGGTTAGTGATGGCATTGTTTTTGTTTAATACTGCCTTGTCTAGTGCATTGGCACAAGCCGTGACGCCAGCGTTGAAGGATCCTTATTTGATTTGGCCGTTTGCTGCATGTGCTATTGCTGGTGCGTTATTGACTGTATTGTTCTGGTTCAAGTACCGAGAACAAGACCATGATGAGTTCTTGACTTAGATTTGTTGAACATAACTCTTAGAGTATAGTATTATAGTATATATTAATGATGATGAATGACTTTTTTGGTTTTGTTAATGTTAGCCGCACCAGTGCGGCGGTCTGTCTGATATTCTGTTTCACAAATGGTTTACCTGAATAACCCCCACTTCTCTAAACCACGCTATTGCAGACTGAGTGATTAGCATATTACTTCAATCTTAATCCATGTTATATCCATTTTCTAGGAACATGATCTCCGCAACAATCTGTGTATATAAAACGGTAAACCTAGAAAGATCCATGTTCCATACCATTGCCAAGCCAACCACGAGAAGCATAAACATCATCCTGGCAAACCCTTGTTGTTAACACCACATCTATGGGATCTGATATGACCAGAGCATACGGCTGGAAACCTCGCCCGAAACGAGATCATCTTATCTCTCGTATATTTTGAATTGTGTGCGGCGGCGCTAACCTAAATGCGGACGCATACAGAAACGCGGTTGCCGCCGCCCTCCCTGCCCCACAAAATATCTATTAGTTAATTTACCAAAACAACGTATCTGATGTATATCGCTTTGTATAGATTAACCAGATTTTTATATCTATCACTCTTCACATACACATATCTTGCGTTTATATTAATCTACTAACCAACACCAAAAACACCAGTAATCCATTCCATTAATTAAACCACAATCAACCAAAAAACGACTAAACCACTGGATAAGCCGCCAACAACAGCAATATTGAAGCCATCATAATCCATGTCTGAGCAGCAACCATTACTAGCACCACACGTACCAGGAAATAGCAGGCAGAACCCAGGATATCTACTTGATGGAGTGTTGGTAATACTAGTGATTCTATTGATGGTGTTATACTTTCTACTGGGTATATTTGGTTTAACCACGGCAGATTGATCACTTTTTCCAACAGAATGTAAGCGCGACAAGCCCATATCGCAAAGACAGAGAGAGAAACGCCATATCCAGCAGCTTGTTTCGGATCTAGGCAAAAAGAGAAAAACTCCTTCATCGTGGTTCAAACCAAGAAAATCACAAGCATGGGAGGCTGTAGAATGGCTTTTTTATTTTTTTTGTAACTAGATTTTAGGAATATAAAAGGTTCATGACAAGAACGAAGTAGTATGTTTTTACAACTTTCGATTGGGTTGTAGTCAAAAACAAACAGATGAACCAACGCGACCACCACCAGCAACAGCATCATCAGCAGCAGCGACCTCCCCCGTCTTCATCCACTGTAGATTACATCTGCGGTATGCTGAACCATCCGAACATGCGTATGGTTGACCCGTACCCATATGCAGACGTGTTACAGTACGAGTCACATCGCCCTACCCCATCGCCTCCACGTGGTGGTCGGGATGAAGAAGCGGCATCGTTATCATCTTGCAGCTATAAGCATAGCAATGGATGCTCGTCCCCGTCATTTTGCTTGGCATCATCATCATCATCATCATCATCATCGGCTGGGAGTCCGTTCAGATCCTCTGGAGCTTGTACCTGGGAGATTGTATCTCAAGGAGCGGAGGAGACGGGTTACGGGACCAACCAGCGGCCAGTTTGTTTTGTTCTACCGCCCTCCTGAAAGCAGAGAGTTTTATTTTGTCGACCAGTTTGGTCAAATTGAGTATCCATGTGCTATAGATGTATATCAACAGCCACAGCCACAGCCGCAGCAAGAGGGACAGCAACGGATCTTATCGTGCGTTCCTAGATTCGATCAGCTAGGTTTGTATTGATATCTGGTTTCGAGTCCTGTAGAAGGGAGAAAGTAAATAAAACTATTTTCTGGTACAAAAAATTTCCTTCCAAAAAAAAAGTGGAAGCGACAAAATTTTTTTTCCAACCACAATCATTTGGTATATATTAGATTCGATATCATCATGCTTAGAAGCATTCTAACGAGTAAGTTGCGAAAATGGACGTATGAATCAAGTTTATTTACTAACCAATTGTTATATATATATTAGGCACACGCTGTGCTCGAGTTCCTCACACTGCAACATCACAACTACAACAATTACGACATTTTCGAACGATTAGTCCAGTGTTTAACAATAACAAGGACGAAGGAGGATCATTATTCGGCGATGTGACGACTCATAGCGAACGATCGGATAGCGTTCTTAATCAAATCACCAGCAGAGTAGAAAGTACACCAGACGGTGAAACTCCATCATTACCAAAATCAGATCAACAATTGATACATGATCCTGAAGTGCAAGAATTCATCAAGCCAAAGGCAGAACCAGCAACTGAAAAGTACTTGTCTCCGCTAAAGCAACGATTATATGCCATTGCACTCAAGACTGGCGGGTATGACCCACAGAAGGTGTATGAACTAGACGGCAAGAAGTACAAGCTCAAGCTGACCAAGGAAGAACTCAAAGCATTGGAACCTTCATTGTATTTAAAATCATATCGAATCAAGGGCTCGACAAAGAAAGCAACTCCGTTCCTACGGATGCTACGAGAATTGGATTTGAAGGAAGCATTAACACAGTGTCATTTCAGTTCTAAACGAATGGCGCGGGATGTCGGGGAGATGCTCAACCGGGGTATTAAAGAAGCTAAGCAACTAGGGATGGATCCAAATGATTTGTACTTGAATCAAATCTGGGTTGGTAAAGATGGTGGTAATTACAAGCGACTAGATTTCAAGGCACGAGGTAAAATTGGCATTATCGAACACAAGTGGATTCATGTTCGAGCAATTCTCAAGCCAAAGTCTACAAAGACCCAGTTTCTGGAAGCCAAGCGGGCTCGTGAGATGGCTCGTCCTGTCAAGCAGCCTTTGACTTCCAAACCGGTACACGTTGCATCTGAAACGAACGAGTATCGATGGTAAAAAGTTCTTCCTCCGAAGCGTGGATGTAGATAGTTCCTTCTTTTTTTTTTCTTCCCGCACCTGTAAATATTAATAAGAGATTACGCAAAACGAGAGAATTTTGATGGTAATTGTCGATAGTTTCAAATGCATGGTTTTGTATATTGAAATGTACATGTTATACTATATATCCCCCCGTTTATTCATCGTCGAATCCAGTTAGTTGTTCTCGTGGTCGATTTGGAACTGCAATTTTTAGAGGTTAGCATCATTATTGTCTCCCTACTATAGGCATGGGCATGGGTACACATACGTGGATATGACGTTGGAATCTCTGGAGCATCGGCATAGAGATATTTTCGTCGCAATGGCGTCAATGTGATTGCTGCAATTGGAGAAATAACACCACAGGCAATGGCCACCACGTAATGTGGCTTGGTGAACATGGAATATCGCAGGAACTAAAAAAACGACGCGTACGGTTAGGTTCTTGAACGATCTGGTAGCAGTATGCCAACGCATTAACTTACTCGATATGGTTGTTTCCAGAATTGGGGAGCTGCTGCTGTCATTATTACTGATATGCTATGTGACCTTGTCTTCGTATGAAAGAAATTTTCGTACGGTTTTTTTTTTTTGGTGATGTTCAATTATTGGTGGTTGGGATCGTTGGGACCTCGTAGCTGTGATTGGCTAGGGGTTGTCTCTAAGGCTGGTTAGGCTACTTGTAGCTATCTACTCGAAAATAGGGTAATAATAGTTGCGACTGATTGTCGTTTTTAGTTCTAGAATGTCCAATTAAAAGAATTAAAACCCCGGTTAGGTTATGGATAAAGGAAGGACTGTAAACCGCTAATAGGAAACCCTTGGGGGCGAGCATGTTTGGGCGCGGCGGCGGGCTTGTACTGGGGCTATATTTTTCCCTATTGTATTTTGCCCTCTTGAAACATCTCTCTACAATCGGTTGCTTTTTCGAGTATAGCATTTGAGGATCAGGTACCTTAACTACAGTTTATTTCTATTTCTATTTCAACCAAGCCCTTTTTTTCTACACTTTATTAGATACGTTTTTTGGTAACAGTGGTGGACTCTATACTTTTTAGAATATGGAGCACATCAAAGTTGCCAAAGTACCAGATGTGACGGTATTACGGCTCGGAAATGCTTCGACAGGTACGCTGCATCTAACAGCTCACCATATGATATTTAAAGACAGCAAATCATCAAGAGAGATATGGGTGTGTTATCCGGTTATTGCGGATGTAGAACGACGACCTTATAGCTATACAGTAGGACACTCAACCATCCGGATCAGGTGCCGCGATTTCACATTTTTGGCATTCAACTTTGCGACGGAACAAGTATCCAGAGATGTTTTTGAGAGCATTATGAAACTGACGTGTGTGTCACGCATAGAAAAGTTGTATGCATTCATGTATAAGCCTGGACAACTGGAACGGAAACTTGATGGGTGGTCGTTATACAACCCGGAGCAAGAGTTTGAACGGATGGGTGCATTTAAAAAAAACAAATGGCGATGGACACGACTCAATAAGAATTATGAGTTTAGCCCGTCATATCCTTCTAAGTTGGTTGTTCCAGAGAGTATATCGGATAATGTACTCAAGTACGGTGTCCAGTTCCGGTCTAAAGCTAGAATCCCCGCATTGTCATACTACCATTCATTCAATGACTGTACGATAACACGATGTGCTCAGCCTATGGTTGGTATCAAACAGAATAGGTCGCCTCAGGACGAACGTATCATATCGGCTATTTTCTCAACGACTCAAGTGACGGATAAATACGGCGCCAAGCAGGACAATTTGATTGTGGATGCCCGCCCCACTGCCAACGCCATGGCACAAACCGCCATGGGAGCTGGAACAGAAAACATGGAAAACTACAAAACGGCCAAAAAGATTTATCTTGGGATTGATAACATTCATGTTATGCGAGATTCATTGAATAAAGTTGTGGACGTGCTCAAGAGCGGCGATGTATCGGCCATGCCGCCTAATCAAGAACTATTATACAAGTCTAATTGGCTCAAGCACGTGTCACTGGTACTTGACGGGTCAGTGATTATCGCCAAACAAGTTCATTACAAATTTTCGCATGTTGTTATCCACTGTTCAGATGGATGGGATCGTACATCCCAGTTATCGAGTATAGCCCAGATCTGCCTCGATCCTTACTATAGAACAATCGACGGGTTCATTACGCTGGTAGAGAAGGATTGGTTGTCGTTTGGGTACCGATTCGCGGAACGGGCTGGCCATTTATCCAACGAGAAGCATTTCGTGCAAGTCGGTGAAAACAACAACCAAGCACAGCAAGTGTTTAATACCGTTAGTCACAAGCTGGTCAAACAAAGTCATATCAAATACACCTCGCCGGTGTTCCACCAGTTCCTGGACTGTGTATATCAAATCATGCGGCAGTTTCCTACCGAGTTTGAGTTCAATGAACGGTTTCTACGCCGGCTGCTCTATCATAGCTACTCGTGTCAGTACGGCACATTCTTGTATGATTGTGAGCGCGAAAGGGTCGAGGCAGGGGCTGCTACCCGCACCCGATCGGTATGGGATTATTTTATCGCGCGTAAGAAGGATTTCACAAACAAGTCGTTTGAACCAAGTATTGCAGAGAGCGATATCCTGGTGCCGAATCCAAAGGATGTCAAATGGTGGCCGGAATTGTTTGGTCGAAGTGATCAAGATATGAATTCCAATCTTAACCGACAAATGATGGCATCGCCGCCACCATCGCCGTCGCCGCGACCCGTGACAAGCACCGAGCCAGTGGACTCTGCATTAGCCATGGCTCCACAACAGCAGCAGCAGCAGCAACAACATCAACTCGCCACTACCGTTACTTCTTCTTCTTCTTCTGCTGCGGCAAATACTACGCCTGGTACGGTGGCGCAAATAGAACAGGACGTGGCTACCAAGCAGGAGGCAGAATTGGCTAATCGAGACGATTATTTTGATGATAATGATGAATCGGCTGCGGGAGGGGAGATGGATACCGAGCCGCTTGGCAACACTAGCGTAGACAACAGTACCGAATCTCTGCCATCGTTTTTAAGACGTGATAAAGGTGGCGGAATTAGAGGAGGTACCAACTCAGGACGGGCGTCTTCTGCGTCGCCTGCAGGTGATTGGGCAAAGAGTATGAAGTTTGAATCGTTAAGTCTTGATGGAGGTGGCAAGGTGGATGATGGTAGTGGGGGTAAGCATGGAAATAGCATATTCAGTAGAATCGCAGAGTCTACCGGACTCAAATAGCATATAATATATATTCTCTTTTTTTTTTATAAACCCTTTTTTACAACGGGTTTCGGGGTGTCTGCTCGCGCAGTGGCAGCTTTTTCACGACTTGATCCCTCCTTAGTCGACCTGCCAATGGCTTCAAATATGCTCAGTTTTGACATGACCGTTACTCAAAAGTCCACTTGTTTTCCTTTGCAAGCAGGTGGAGGGAATTCGCCGAGCCACAATTTCCTGGTTTGCATGGCCCTATTGTTCGATGAGCATGGCGCTATTGTTCGACGAGATACCAGCTAGTATGGAGGGCAAGGAGCGCTGCGGTCAGGCCGAGGGTTATGCTAAACGCGCACGGCCGCCACTGTATATGGTGCGGTGGACTTTGGCAAAGCCCACTATTTGTATTGTATATATGTTAAATAAACTCATCATCATCATCATCATCATCATCATCATCATCATCATCATCATCTGGTTTGTCCTGAAGTCTAATGGCTGTGGCGTCTAACTGTCTCAGCTGAGCCGTTGTGTCTGCGGCGGTATTTTGCTGATCTGAATTAGCAGCAGCCAGGGGCCCGCCAAATCCACTATGGGAAGGTTTAGCGGTGGATTAACCGGATAGTTTTTAGACGGATTAGAAAGAATAAAGTGACTGTATTTCTACATTTATTCAGGCATGTTGAGTATCCTCTAAAAAGGTTTGCCTCCATCGGGCAACTATAGGGAAGCCGCAACTGTCTCACAGGTTTTCTGCCTACATATAAATAGGCCCCATAACCTGGCAACTAACTTCACAATCTCTCAACGTGAAAAAGATGCAGGACATGACATCTGAGGATCATGCTCTCGGCAAAGAATATCAATCGGTTATCGCAGCTAGAGAAAGAGAAAGCAAGGTAACCCTTGAAGAACAGAGGCTGCTGGACTTGTCAGGGTGGAAAGCACCACAAGCCATTACAAAACAAAGAAATGAGTTTCTGATAGGAATCTATAACAATTGGGTCTCGCTGAGACGATGTCTGTGGTCTCATGACTCCTTAAAGATGTGTGTGTACAAAAGAGTTCTTGGTAAAGAAAACGTACCCTACTGGACCAATCCGGGATACCAGCAGCAGCCTATTCCAGTGTACTTGTTAATTCCGGAGGAGTTGAAGAGAGAACCTTGGTTGTACGAACACGAGGGACACGATGGCTTTGCATGGTTTATCAATTACATACTGATCACATTCTACTTTGCCCCATACCCCTCAATGCACAGGACCAACCCGATTGAGTCCCTTCTCGATTCTAATCCTCCACAAAAAGTTGGTCAAAATGAACTTTGCCGTATAAATTACCACATTGAAGAATGGAATGGTCTAAAGTGTATGCAATTTGCGTTATTTGGTGACCCACGAGTAGCTGGAAAGCTCAAGAACTGGGTATACCAAGCAATTCGGTTCGAGTCATCATCGTCTTCTTCTTCTTCCTCTTCTTCTTCTCCTTCTTCTTCATCATCGTCGACGATGCGGGACGTTTCTAGCTCCGTGGAAGCAGCTTCCAACCGGCGCCATTCCATTGGCGAATTGCATAAACAATGCATCGAGTCGATGTTATGGGTCGAATACTACACCGCGTGCGTCGGGCCGTGGGAATATAAGAGCGGGGAGCCTGATTTCCCGGAATATGTCATTATACGGCATATTACCAATCAGCATTTGGGGGGATGGGATATTCAACGGAGGATCCTATCGATAAGAAGACTGGTGGTACTAGAACCTCAAACTTCGCTCTGGAGTTTTGACAGTACAGCATCTACGTTTCTCGGGTTTAAATACTACTACTTGAGTCCAACTTTTACTAGGGCCGCTGTTGTTGACGGTGGCGCTGACCACAAGAAGGGGTGTGTGGAACCGATACAAATGATAATTCAGCTGCCAGAAGCACGGATGGGGTATGTTGTTGATGATGGCATGCTCAAGAATCGACAAGAGATTGAAAATATTTTGTTCAAGCAATGCTCGTATGTTGAGCGCAAGAGATTTCTATTTGAAATAGCAAGGACCAGCACTACAATCGTTACTCATGAGCTTCGATGGACCAGTCAATGCAGCCGAGAAGATCTCATCAATGTGGTTTATGATAGTTGTATGCGGGTGGTCTGTAATCTCAATGAGATTGTGCCATCTACTATGCGATACCAGGTAAGACGATCAACTTGTGTCAAGAATAATGGCGGAGAAGAGGCGGTTTTGGATTTGCTGTTTACTGTTCGAGATAGCCGGTACCCTGAGCAAGGCGAACGACCGATATTGGTCTGGAAAATGACGGACCCTGGCGCGCTTGTCGGATACGGTGCGGCTCTGTTATTTGGTGACCGACAGGAGTTGGATGAGCAGAATCGGCTCCGACATAAGTATGAAGGGGAAGAAGAAGGGGGGATGACATTATTTGAATCAACGCAGTACGACACGAATCTGGATCGAACAGCGATGTCTAATTTTTATACAGCATTACGCCAGGCGATCCATGGGCAGATCGTGGCGTCGCACCATTTCAAACGAGGTGCCGAATGTAACACTGGGGAAGATGATAAACACGCCAGGGGGTATATTGAGCCGGAGTTTTTGGCACAGGCACTGTTTGATGGAACAATGACTACAATAACACTTGTAAAGAGCAGTGAGTGTGAGGTAAAGAGTGGGAATGGAGATGATGAGGATGTCTTACTCAACATTAAAGTATCGGACTCGATATTTACTCCAGTCGAGAAGAGTCAATCATTTTTGCCTCAAATGGTGGAAGTGCTTATAAACCTTGGAATGGCGGAAGTATCACACCTTGTAGAAAGGGTTGACAAAGGTCTATTGGTAGGTGTTCCGATGAGGAGCGGGTTTGTTCCTCGAAAATCAGCAAGAACCAAGTAGGTGCGCAAAAAGAATGAAAAAAATAGTATAAAGAAACTATAGTGGTTGGATTATACGCCAGTGCTATATTTTAATCTTGAAAGAAAACGGAAACATCTGATATAATTAAATTGTGGAGCTGGTAGCCATTTTTTTTTCCTCTTTAAAAAAAAAAAAAAAAAAAACCATATATGTATC
>JAKTQM010000394.1:8595-22284 GCA_030558825.1 Blastobotrys niveus
CAAGTGGATCCAAGCAGCATAAGAAACGTGATTCTGCCATCTCGCATTCACGACAATCATCCATTTCCTCGGATCGGTCAGCAAATTCTGCTGATAGTGGTACTACCGAGCTTAATCGAGGCAAGGCTAACCGACGTCGACCACGGTCCAAGGTGTATCTCAACAAACGATCAAGTGTGTTGGAAACGCCATGGACAATCCAACCGCAGGATTTGGAAGATGATGCACGATCAGATATCACGTTTGGCACGCCAAATGAAAACTTGGTAAGCAGCGGTAGTGGTGGCACAGCCACTGCAAGCAAGAATCCGTTGTTGATTGAAGTTGGTGGTGCTGGTGATGATGAGTTTGATGATGATTATTATGCAAGTGAAACGGCTAGCTTCCACCGCCATGATAGTGACACGATCCGTAAAGTCGGAGCATACTAAAGCATTGTTATTATTGCAAATTGCATGTTTATTATTATTATTATTATTATTATTTTATTAGTTCATTTCTGTTAGAAGACGTCTCTTTTTTTTACTTTTTTCTCATGTATGTACAAAAGTTAATTCTACCTTTTTAATTTAACACTAATCGATCACCAAAATACTTGTTTTCATGTCGGAATATTTCAACCTTTGGTTCACGTTCGGTATCAACTTCATCATACATTGATCGGAAAAACTGGGCAAGAACAGGAGGGAACCATTGCTTACCACCTGGTTGGAACCATCCGAGATGCCCACCAACATCAGTAACCGACAAGAAAGTATATGGATTTGCCTTGACTTCTGGGTACGGAATGGCCATGTTGCCAACAACTGGATCGTCATCGGAGTTTAGAATCAAGGTTGGGGTTCGAATGTTTAACAGTCGATGCACAGGTGAGGAAGCTCGGTAATATTCGTGAGCAGTGTTGAAACCAAACAATGGCGCCGTGTAGTTGCTATCGAAATCGGAGATGTACTTGAGTTTCTTACCCTGAGCAGCTTTGAATTGTGGCAACTCTTGAAGCATTTCCCGGTGGTTCTTGACTAGTCGTTGCAAGTTCTTGCACATTTGTGCAGAGTACACGTTTCGTCCGATCCAATCTCCATGCAAAGAATGATAACACAAGTTGAGATCCCATGGTGCCGCCACAGCTGCTGCGGCGTCGATTTCGGTATCTTCACCTTCTTGACCCAAGTAGTTTGCCAAAATGGATGCACCGAGCGAGTAGCCTACTGCAAACAACCGTCGGTTTGGTTGATCCTTTCGGATCATCTTGACGAATCGACGAATATCATCCGTCATCAAGGCACAGAAAAGTTGTGGTGTCGAGATTTTAGTTCGTGCACAGCCACGGCTGTTGAGTACGACACAGTCAAACCCCTTTTCCACAAATGAAGTGATGGATGATCGAACGTATGATTCATGGGAACCACCAGTGAGACCGTGGAGAAGGATAACAAGTGGTTTGTCTTCGTTTTGTGAAGTATGCAACTTGGCAACTTCTTCTGGCCGCAAGTATCGCGTTCGTACTGGGAATGGTGGCAAGTTTTCTTCTGGATGGTATGCTACAGCTTCTTTCCATTCTTCTTCAGATTTTGGCGCGTCGACCACGTAATCTGCACTAACAGTGGACCCGTCATTGTCAAAGGTGATTAGTCGACGACCATAGTAAATTCTATCAACATTTTCAAAGTTGCCGGCTGCTGCATACATGGTTTGGAGATGTCCGTTTGGCAATGCTGGGGAGTTCCAATACCATGTTTCGTCGTCTAGTTGTGGAATATTGTCGTGGATAAGTTTGTCTAAAGACTTGTAGCCTTCTTTTTCATCTTTGAGAGGTAGTTCAATAGTTTTGTCGGCGTGTGTGTTGTGGACAAACGACCGAAAGTTGACTGAGAAGATGCTAGGGGACATGCTGATGGAATGGGTTGAAGAAAAAGGTGAAAAATGATTAAAGGGGGCTCTGTACAAGATATATAAGGAAGAATAGAATGGAATGGAACGCCAAAAAGTAAACAGAAAACTTTTTCAAAGCTACGTCTGTAATTTCAACCCTAAAAAAGGAGAGTGGTGAGACAAATGCTCATTGTTACTAGTTAAGTTTTACCGGTTCGGCATCTAAATCCCGGTGCGCATCAAACTATTTCCGAGCCGAGGTCCAATCTTGATCTTCTCACAGCCGCACCCAACAAAAAAAAAGGCCCATTCTTTGAACGACTACCAGTCAATATCCTGTTTGTTGTAGAAAAGATTATCTTTGAAATAGAAATACTAGTGATAAATATTATCTTTAGATTCCCCTCCTTTTTTCCCTCTTTTTCCCCCTTTTTTCTTAACTCCATAATTACTGCAAATATCGAACCATTTTTAGCTAATACTTGATAATATATCTAACTTCCGTTACACCGAATAATAGTCTAGCCACTTCTTGGCCAGCAATGAGATTCGATCGATCTGCATAGTTCATCTGTGAATCTGGCCTGATCTATAGTACTAATACTACTATCCACGGCTGAGCGGGCTATGAGAAAGCCGCGCAGTCCTCGGTAACTAGCTTGGGACTTTTCTTTTGCTGCTGATCAATCAAACGGTTTTTGCCATTTGAACAGACCCTTTTCTGCTTTCTATTGATTGAGGGGGAATTCGACTGGTTTTTATTTAAAAAAGCGGAGATTTGCAAGCTCTGGATTATCTTTTATACTATCCATTGAGTCATTTGCATAAATCGTACGACTTTTGCGGTGAAATTTGACCACGGGGGTTCTCTTCTTTGTGCCGAGAAAAGCATTATATATAAATTGACTCGACTGTCCAACATTATTCTTTGGTTCATTACCCCCCACCAAGGTTTCTATTCTCCTCTGTATACTATTATTATTATGAAACTACGTCATACTATACTATCCAGCCTTCGGCAGCAGCATCTCCAGCTCCAGCGGCTCGTACCATCGGCGCGGTTCAGCCACCACAACGCATATACCGGCAGCCGCCCCAAGATGACCATCCCCCGGCTGCACAACATGTGGCGTACCGGTAAACCTATATCCATGGTCACAGCACACGACGCAATCAGTGGACGTATTGCTGACCGGGCTGGGGTAGACATGATATTGGTTGGTGATTCATTGGCAATGGTATCGTTAGGGTACCAGGACACCAACGAGATTGGACTTGATGAAATGGTTATGCATACCAAGGCAGTATCAAGAGGGGTTCAAGGTGCATTTTTGGTTGGTGATCTACCGTTTGGATCATTTGGTCAGAGTGTGGAACAAACGTTTGCATCGGCAGTGGAAATGATGCGTAAAGGACGAGCAGAAGCAGTCAAGATGGAAGGTGGGAAGGAACTAGTACCTCATATCAAGAAGTTGACGTCAATGGGGATCCCTGTGTGTGGACATATCGGGCTCACGCCTCAGCGAGCGTCGAGTATGGGTGGGTTCAAAGTACAAGGTAAGACGGCTGATAGTGCAATGTCGGTTCTGGAAGATGCCTTGGCGGTGCAGGAAGCAGGGTGTTTTATTACTGTATTGGAAGCTGTTCCAGATCGTGTCGGTGCATTGATTACTAGTAAGCTTGATATTCCTACCATTGGGATTGGAGCAGGTCCAGATACTTCGGGTCAAGTACTGGTTCAGTTGGATATGTTGGGTGGATTTGATAGTTTCAAGCCGCGGTTTGTCAAGCATTACTCGAATTATTTGGAGGAGAATACCCGGGCTATCCAGCAGTATAATGAGGAAGTACGGTCTGGGGCGTTCCCTGCCAAGGAGCATTGTTATGAGATTTCGGATGAAGAGTTTGAGAAGATTGCTGCCAAATTGAAGTAGGTAGTAGGTCGTAGGTGACGGTGACGGTGTTTTGTTGCATGCATTTTATATTTATTTAAAAATTGTAAAACATATTAAAGGTTTCAAAAAAAGATAAAAAGGAGACTGGGTTAAATGCATTTTTCAGGTTTTTCTATGTCTATTTTTTCCTTATTTATTTCATTAACTCATAAGTAAAGCGGCACCATCACGTACATCAATACCTCGTTC
This sequence comes from Blastobotrys niveus, assembly GCA_030558825.1. Lineage (NCBI taxonomy): Eukaryota > Fungi > Ascomycota > Dipodascomycetes > Dipodascales > Trichomonascaceae > Blastobotrys > Blastobotrys niveus. The sequence continues at coordinate 12,612 of JAKTQM010000394.1, forward strand.
AATCCCTGGTTGACGCTCTAAATTGCTCTCTTTATCATCATCCTCAAGCGAGAACACCAAGGTTCGACCAAATTCTGGCGCAATCACATCATGTACCCGCTTATCCTTCCTTGCCAATTCATGAAGAACATCTCGTGGCTCCAAATAATGCTCATCACTTAATACAAACGTGCCCCAATGCACACCCACCATCTTAGATGCCTGTAAATCCCGCATCACCTGCATGGCTTCGTACGGGTCGATATGCTGTGGCCGCAGATGCCAGCGCGGCGTGTATGCGCCGCACGGCAGCATGGCGAGTTTTACCGGGCCAAACACCTGGCGAATACCATTAAAAAGATCTGGCGAGTAACCAGTATCACCAGCATGATATAGTAGTGGCTTTCCAGCTTTGAGTAGCAAGAACGATGCCCATAGTGTTGAATTAGAGTCGATCATCTTCCGTCCCGACCAATGCATAGCTGGTGTACATGCTACCTCATATTCTCCGGCGCCGCCGCCAACTCGTTGCTTTTCCCACCAATCCATCTCGCTAAAGTTAGTGATCCCTCGTTGTTGAAGATGTCGACCGACCCCATGTGGCACTACCCACAATGCATCGTTACCAATCTGTTCTGCCACGTCGAGTTCTAGATGGTCCGGGTGGTCATGCGATACCAGTACCAAATCGATCTTGGGTAGTTTATCGATTGTACATGGAGCAGGACTAATTCGTTTAGGTCCTACATATTGCGATACCAGATGCTCGCCTAGACACGGATCAGTGAGGATATTGAGCCCTGGAGCTTGGATGAAAGCGCAGCTCTGGCCGAGCCATGTCACAGTCATACGTTCAGCAGGTACACCAGACTCGTCACGTTTGAATAATAGATCAAAATCTGGTTGTCGCTGGGGGAGATCGCGAGCAATTTGGTCGGGGTCGTTGGGCACGCCGCCGCGTGGTTTGGCGTGGAATAACTCGGCGATCCGGCAGTATACGAATTCAAATACTGTCTGTGCTCGGTAATGTGTGAATGGGTTGACGAATCGGCCTCCCACGACCATGCTGGAGAATCGGGTAGATGGCCAGTCGGCTCGTTGATATGCTTCGAGGTCGTTTTCGTATAATTTGCGCCGCGCTCGTTCGGAGATTTCGTAGCTGGTGCGCATCTGGACGTAGGTGGAGTACGCTGTGTAAGCGACCACGATCCCTAGGCCGGTGCGCAGCAGTCTAGGGTATGACATGGAGCGAGATAGTTTGTGCGTGGTGGTAGAGGGTGGTGGTGGTGATTAGCAACAAAAAAAAAAAAAAATTTCAGCGCCCGCTAAAACAGGATCTCTGCGCGGCTTACGGGTCTGTTGGGAAACGCCGCGAATCGTGGGGCAAAAAGATAAGTCAACGGCCCTGTACAGTGTAGAGTAAACACAACAATATTACGAACTCGAACATTTAAGACATACATATTAAACTGTTAATACGCTGCTAGAGCACCACTTCCCCCATCATAAGCACTAGAATAACTATAACCACCACGACTGACTTTGAGCGTTGGAATTTCTAACTTCCGCTTTACCATCTTTTTCCGATATGGCCTGCTTTCCTTTAGCCGCTTGAGCAGGATGGTAGAGGAAGCAGGTTGAAGTCAAACACATTCAACTCACCATCGACTTTACGCAAATGACGCCATTCAAGATCGTTATGGACGTCAATACCTTCCAAGCTATCAAGGACCTTATCCTCGTCACCCAGGTCTTCCATCAGCGCAAACAGCATTTAAAACCCATCAGACCCCACGTATCCATGTCCGTTAGTTGTTCATAAACCGTCTTCTTTTTCCTGTACCACTTCAACGCTTTTTTCCCTGGTATTCGGCGCAACATATCCTTCTACCACGTTGTTACTGCGACCATAAATTCACACCCGCCACCATCTCATCTGGTCTTAAAACATTGAGACATCGGCTCTTCAATGACGCCTTGAAAGAATCTTCTAGCATATCTTTAGCTTTTTGGATATTTTTGAATATGGAGTTATCAGCAGCCTGAGCTTCTCGGAACGACTCATCCATCAAGCGCCGTGCAAACTCTTCATCTTTCTCGCCATGCAGGTGACCCTTCTCTGCTTTAAGCTGGTCCATCATACTCTTCAATGGCACACCGTCCACAATACGCTGGAACACTTCCCTCAACACAGGCACAGTTTCAAACAATTCATGAATAACAATACCCACCAATGCTCTACTCAATGACTCGTCTTCCCGGTGGATCGATAATATTGAATCAAAAACAACTGTAGGTAGATTCTTACCTTTTCCCTCTCTCCTCAAGTCAACTAGCGAGTCAAATCCTGCAGTTTGGTCCCCAGCGTCTCTTGTTCTGTACAAATAATGGCCGTATTTTATACCTGCATGTCGAAAAACAGTCAGCCCTGCCCCGTCAAAAACAGCCGATATTCTTGCTCCTCTAACGATGGTGAATTTGCATACATTCTCCAGTGCCTCAAGAAAATTGTTGCGAACGGTTTCACACCTTTCTTGAAGTCTATCTGGGTTGACAGCACATGCGAGTGTTTTGATTCTCTTTTCTTCCAGCACTTCTTCACCTTGTTTATCAGTTCCAGCATTTAGGTGGGGTTCCTTCTCCTTCTCCTTTTCCTGTTGTTGCTGCTGTTGATTGCTCTTTGAATCGCCCATATGCATATCGGGAAGGTTCAAACCATGCCGTACTCTTCTGTCAATCAAGTTTGCCCGTTCCGCATGGATCATTGCCTCCATTGAAAGCACCCACATTCTGCTATATTCCCGAACTAGCCTCCTGATATCGTCGATTAACACTTTGAGACGTGCAGCAATGACTTTGGCTTCCTCAGTTAGCTCGTTCTCAGTACTTTCCTCTACTTCTCCCTGCCGAAACAACTGCCACAAGACTTGCTTAGCCTTCTCTTCGGCCCCTGAACCCTGACTGTCACTGTCACCGTTTTCGTTATTACCATCAATTTTGCATTTGTTCGGTTGCTGCAGCATTTCTTCATCATCTGCAGAGAGCATGCTTCCAAGTTTGCGCTTTCTAGACCGTCCACAAGCTGTTGCAAGCTGTTCTGCCAGAATTTCCAGGTTACCTTTAACACTTCCAGTTATTTGCTCAAGACCAGAAGGAAAATCTGTTGGAACTCTGGACATGTCGCAGCCAGTTCTGCTTTCCTGGATCACCCTCCAAGCTTGTAATTGACCGGCCTCCCTGGCCACTTGCTCAGTTATACCATCAAGACACTCTAGTGAAGCACAAGAGCTTACAGCAAGATTTCGAAGATCGCAAACAGCTTTGTCCAACGCTTCAAAGCTATCAAACCGGCCCTTGCTCATGACTTGCTCCGTCACCGTCGACACCAGTTCATCCGCATCACTATTCAATGGAGTCGAAGAAACAGGGAGTCTAGTGTTTGGTGGGCATCTTGGAAGAACGCAAGTTCTAGCGTTTCCACCCTGTGGGCGGAACCCACATTCCAAGTGAGCTCCTGCAGTCACGCCTAGCGATAACTTCTTGTACTCAATGTTTAGCAGGTTCTTGTACGGCTCGCTTATGCCATCCAACGAATAACCTCGTAACCAAATACTCAAGCCCGGCTTCGATTTGTGAGAGAGGGATCCCAGAGAAGTCTTTACGCCGCCATCCATTCCTTCATAATTGCCAGTATCTTCGTCACCTGTCCTGGCCAAATGAAATCCAAAGAGTTCCAAAATTCTATCAACAAATCTCATAAGGGGACAACTCGTGATGCTTTTCCAAACAAAAAAGCCATATTCTTGGATCACCGCTTCACTGTCCAAGAATGACATCCAAAAAAGACCTGGATCAGTATTCATGCCTGGTTTACCTCCTGCTGCAAAAAAGGCCCTGGTTACCAAATTGAGATCCTCATCGCTTAGGAGTTCCTTGGAATCAATACCAAACGCATCCAATTCCTTCGTAGACGCGTAATCAAAATCGAAAAGTGTAACAAGAAGTCGCCATCCATCATTGCCTTCACTTGATGCGCATCCCGTGGTTTTGGCGTTTGAATCTGCTGCGTAAGTTCCCTGGTTGTCTTTAGCACTAGCTTTAACAGAATGAACGGTTGGTTCCACGGTTGATGCGAGGGTCCATAATGATAAATCAAACGGGGGCCCAGGGCGGCAAACATTCACTTTCTTCCATGGGATATCTGAAACTGTACCCGCGTTTTCCTTAACGAACTGATCAGCGATTATTCCCCTACGCAATGCTAGCCAGTCGGATTGATATTTCCTTAGTTTCTGCTTATATCTGTTTATAGCTGCTTGACGGGCTTTTTTGCCTCTTTTTTTCGCCATTTCGATAACAACCTGGTTCTACCTTGAAGCTATGTGGTTAGTAAATATGCGAAGAGCAGTCTACTTCACTGCTGTACATACAGTACAATATCATTATCCTTCAAACAGTGAGCAGTTGTTGTTGTTGTGGGGAGTCAAATCAATCGTATTTGGCGCGCTCAACATTCAAGCCACCCACTTTTATTTCTCCTTCCTTTAACAACCGCAAATTAGTCTTTTATTGTATGTATTAACATAAAAAGAGCCTCTTTTTGCACCTTACTAACTTTTGATCTTCAAGAAGGAGTATATTGCTTATTCAAATTAAATGGATGCAAATGCCAAAAATACGAAACAACTAAAAGCAGTATAAGTAGGAGACAGATTGGCGAGTGCTCACCCCACTGCTCGATTACGACTACGCTTCAGGGAAGGAACTAGGTGAATTTGGTGTTAATTCGAAGGAAGTGTTGATCTCAATTTGATAATCAGAGCTTATTGACAGTCGAAGATGGAGGTGAATCAAGAAATTATGGCATCCGGATTTGTGGAAGGCTTTCCAGGCAGAGTTGGATTTCCTCTGATAGTAGAAGAAGATGAGAATACTGGAAACTATATACGAACTAGCAATGAAGAGAAAAATTTTCCTTGACTCCTACTCTCGCAACACAAATCCAGATTTTGGAACCATGACTAGAATTTGTGGGACATGAGGGAGAGAAAGAACGCTCTGTCAACAATAACGGAACAAGTCATGAGCAAAGGTCGGTTTGACGGCTATGAAGTGTTAAACAGGGCTGTGTTTTCAAACTTCGAGATATTCCAAAACACTCTTATCATCGCACTTTTTTTTTTTCAGTAGCACTGTTGACTGAATCATCCTGGGGACTTTACGTCAATGGGTATTCAATAACTACTTCAACAGTATGCCGCCGCCAGTTGCTTTCCCACCCCCGTCTCATGCTCGATATTCAAATCCCACTGTTGATATATTCCTTTTTCAAAGTGGCAGACACTGCCATCAATTTCTTAATTTTCATTCATGGCAGGATAAGAAAACCAGACGCAGGACCTGTGGGTGGCGTAACCTAATCAGGGGTTCTGCGGCTCAGCTGTAACAATGGGGTAATACATCAGCGGAACTTTCTATTGCCAAATCTCACCTTCTTGAGAGCTCTGGTATTCGACCCTTTGTGCTGGCTATGGAGAGACAAAAGGGAACGCGAGAGAAATTTTATACAACAATATTATTTAACTCGAACATTTACATACTTGTTAATTGCGCTGGCTACAATACCGGCTGATTACGCTGCTAAAGCACCACTTCCCCCATCATAAGCACTAGAGTAACTATAACCACGACTCGCCTGACTTCGAGCGTTGGCACCCGCTTTTTTACCACCTTCTTCCGATGAAACCTGGTTTTCCTCAGCCTTGACGTTTGTGCTTGATGCTACCTTTTCCTTGCTAACCGCTTGAGCAGGTTCCGTTGACGGTAAAGGCAACACCTCAGCTAGGTTGAAGTCAAACACCTTCAATTTACCATCGACTTTACGCAAATGACGCCAATCAAGATCGTTATGGACGATACCATGATCTCTTAAGAAAACTTGGAGCTCTTCAACAAGACTGTCAATACCTGCCAAGCTATCAAGGTCCTCATCCTCGTCACCAAGGTCTTCCATCAACGCAAACAGCATTGGAAATCCATCCACCTCCATGTATCCATGCTTGTAAAGCTCTGGTGTGTGCTTGGTTGGCACGTTGGCTTCCGCTAGTCGTTCATAAACCGCCATCTCGTTCTTGTACCACTGTGGTGCTTGTTGCGGGTCTTGGTAAAGCTTTAGTATAGCCTTTTTACCCTGGTAATCAGCCCGATACACCGTCGACAATGCATCACCGTCATCATCATCACCACCACCATGAATTAACTCGCAGTTTCCAACTTTGTCAAAAATTTTCATCTTAACCGCCCCCGCCGCTAAAACATCGTTGCATCGTTTCTTAATAAACATCTTGAAAGAGCCTTCTAGCATTCTTTCCGCCTCACGAATACTTGTGAACGTGGTATTCTGAAGATCCCGAAGTTCTTGCACCATCACTCGTCGCATAAAGACTTTATCATTCTCATCAGCGCTGCCATTCTTCTCTGTTCTAAGTTCGCTCAAAATATCCTCCTCTTTCATGCCGTCCCCAATACGGGTGAAAATCGTCTTCAACACTGGAAAATTTACGAACAGTTCATGGATAACAATGGCTATCACTGCTCTTCTCAAGGACTCGTCTTCCCGGTGGATTGACAATATTGAATCGAAAACCACTGTAGGAAGCTTCTTACCCAACCGCCGTAGGTCAATTAAAGAGTGCCGTTGTGCATATTGTGCTTCTGGAGCGTCTTTCGACCTGTACAAATGTTCGCCTTCTCTCATACTTGCGTGTCTAAACACCGTTAGACCTGCACCGTCAAAAATAGCCGAAATTCTTGCTCCTCTATCGATGGTGAATTTGCAAACTTGCTCCAGCGTCTCTAGAAAGTTGTTCCGCAAGATTTCACAAACCTCAAGAGGTTTGTGAAGGTTTACCGAGCGTGCTGGTTTCTTGGTTTTGATTTTGACATTCTCAGTGTTCCCTTCATCTTTTCCAGCAGCTTGCTTCTCCTTCTCCTTTTGCTCTTGATTCTTTTTTAAATCGCCCATATACATGTCGGAGAGGTTGAAATCATGCCGCACCTTTCTCTCAATCAAGTTTGCACGTTCCGCAAGGATCATAACCTCCATTGAACTAACCCAAATTCTGGTATATGCTCGAACCAGCGTCCTGATATCGTCGATTAGCTCTTTGAGAAGTGCAGCAATGGCTTTGGCTTCCACAGATAGTGTACTTTCCTCTACTTCTTCCTGCCGAAACAACTGCCACAAGACTTGCTTAACCTTCTCTTCGGCTTCTACACCTTCACCTTCACCTTCACCTTCCTCAAATTTGCGTTTTTTCTTACGCACTACCGCTTCATCATCTGCAGGTAGCACTCTTTCATGTTTGCGCTTTCTAGGACGTCCACAAGCTGTTGCAAGCTGTCCTGCCAGAATTTCCAGGTTATCTCTAACACTCCCATTTGTTTGCTGAAGACCAGAAGAAAAGTTTGCTGGAACTTTGGACATGTCGCAGCTAGCTCTGCTTTCCTGGATCATCCTCCAAGCATGTAATTGATCCGCCTCCCTGGTCATTTGCTCGGTTATACCATCAAGACACGATACTGAAGCACATGAGCTTTCAGCAAGATCCCGAAGGTCGCCGACAGCTTTGTCTAACGCTTCAAAGCTATCAAACCGGCCTTTGCTCATGACTTGTTCCGTCATCGTTGACGCGAGTTCATCCGCATCACTATTCAATGGAGTCGAAGGCATAGGGGGTTGAGTGTTTGGTGGACATCTTGGAAGGATGCGAGTTCTAGCGTTTCCACCTTGTGGGCGAAACCCATATTCCAAGTGAGCTCCTGCAGTCACACCTAGCGACAACTTCTTGTACTCTATGTTTATTAGGTTCTTGCACGGCTCGCTTATGCCATCCAACGATTCACCGTGTAGCCAAATACTCAAATCCGGCTTCGCTTTGCGAGAGAGGGATTGTAGAGCAGTCTTTTCGCAGCCATCCATTCTTGCATAATTGCCAGTATCTTCATCACCTGTCTTGACCAAACTAAATCCAAAGCGATTCAAAATTCCTTCAACATATTTCATAAGGGGACAACACTCGATGTTATCCCAAACTTTTTCGCCATGTTCTTTGATCTTCGTTTCATTGTCCAAGAATGTCATCCAAAAAAGAGTTGCATCAGTATCCATGCCGGGTTTACCTCCTGTTGCCAAAAACGCCCTGATCACCAAATCCAGCTCCTCATCGCTTAGCAGTTCCTTGGAATTAATACCAAATTCATCTAATTTCTTCGCAGATGCGTAATCAAAATCGAGAGGTGGAACAAGAAGTCGCCATTCGGAGTCTGGCTCGTAAGTCCTCGATGGTTTACTCTTTTTGCCTTTTTCTAATGCATCACCCATAGTTTTGGCGCTTGAACCAGCCGCGGAAGTTCCTTGGTTGGCGCTTGAACCAGCTGCAGAAGTTCCTTGGTTGTCGTTTGAACCAGCCGCGAGAGTTTTTTGGTTGTCGTTTGGCTCGACTCTCTCTGGAAGAATTGTTGGTTCCACCGTTGACGTGAGCGTCCATGATGTCAAATCAAACGGGGGCCCAGGGCGACACTCCTTCTCTTTAGATTTTGGGACATCTGAATAGACACCCGCGTTTTCCGTAAAGAACTGATCACCGTTCATTCCCTTAAGCAATGCTAGCCAGCGGGATTGATATCTCCTTAACCTCCCCCTATAGCTGCTTATAGCTCTTTGAGTGACTTCCTTTTCTGCCTTATCTTTCGCCATTTCGATAACAACATGGTTCTTATTGAAGAGAATTAGTTAGTAAATGTGAAAAAAAGCAGTCTTTTCTACTGTTGATCTGTGAAAGGATGAATGAATGATCTGTGAAAGGAAGAAAGGAAAAGGAGAGAGAAGAAAAGGGAAGAAAAAGGGGAACGTGCGCTCGCATTTAGATGCACCATCACATACCACGCACAAAGCAGTTCAAACATTGACAATGCGACAGAGGCAGAAGCGGGCAGCTGAAACCAAGCTGATTACGATCGGTGGGGAAGCTGGAGTAGGATGTTGCCGTGACGATTACCAACATTCTTGATTTCGCATGTATAACGGTGGGACCCCGATGTGACGTGAGCTGCCTAGTGATGTATTATTGGAATAATAACACCAATAAACACATTCAGGATAGCGAAGATATCAATGGATTATGGGAAATAAAAGCAAATGAAGAAGAAGAAGGAAAAAATTGCACTTAGGTATCTTTCTCTCTAATTCCTTTGACAACATAAATTATTTTTGGAATGGTTACTAACTATTTATCTTCAAGAAAGATCATATTGCTTATTCAAATTAAATGGATGCAAATGCCAAAAATACGAATCAACTAAAAGCAGTACAAGTGGATGAGTTATTTAGTAACACCGTTGACTGAATCATCCTGGGAAGCTTACGTCATTAGTGACTACTTCAACAGTATGCCGCCGCCAATTATTCCCCACAACCATCTCATGCTCGATATTCAAATCCTACTGTTGATGTATTCCTTTTCAAAGTAGCAGACGCTGCCATCAATTTATTGGTTTCTTGTTCATGGCAAGGTAGGAGATACCCAGACGCCGGACTTGTTATTGGGTGGCGTAACCTAACCAGGGGTTCTGCGGCTCAGCTGTATACATCAGCTGCAATAAAAGACAATAGCCAAACATGAAACTTCACCTT